>NW_020769492.1:236211-251509 GCF_900518735.1 Pseudonaja textilis
GAGATTTGAAGTTGCCATTTGTTTGACCATTCTGATACATAGTCAAGGTCTTTTTGAAGGGTAGCAGCATTGTCTGTGGTGTTGCATAGTTTTAGATTATCATTGAAGAGAAACATCATCAGCATAGAGAATGGATGGATGGATGGATGGATGGATGGATGGATGGATGGGAAGGAGCGAGGAAGGAGAGAAGGAGAAAAGGAAGAACAATAGCAATAGCACTTAGACTTATATACCGCTTTATAGTGCTTCACAGTCCTCTCTAAGCAGTTTACAGAGTCAGTCTCTGGCCCCCAACAATCTGGGTCCTCATTTAACTGACCTCGGAAGGACGGAAGGCTGAGTTGACCTTGATCCGGTCAGGATCGAACTGCCGGCAGTCAGCAGAATCAGCCTGCAATACTGCATTCTAAGCACTGAGCCACCAGAAAGGAGAGTGAGAAATGGAAGGAAGGAAGGTGTCAAGCCCGAAATTGACATGTGTAGCCATTTTAATTAGGCTTAGTATATATTCTTTTTCTTACTTTCTCTTTGGCGGTCATGGGGGAAAGGATTTCGGGCTTGCCACATTCCTAAGTGGAGATAAAGAGAGAGTTGTTTAGGCTAGGCGATTCTTCTTCTCGTGGGAAACGAGCTGTCCATGCTGGGACCCCATGAAGTGGAGATTTATGACATCAAGCAACGTTGAATTATTTCTATTGGAGAATGTGACTTTTGGGGGTTGTTTCTAACTTTTAGTGTGGTGGGGTAATTCCGGGTTGTGTCAGATCCGGAATTACCATGGACTTTGCCAATTTGATGCTTTCCTAAATAAAAGACATCTTTTTAGAAGATGGGCTTTAAACACAGAAGGAAGGAAGGAAGGAAGGAAGGAAGGAAGGAAGGAAGGAAGAGCACTTAGACTTATATACCACTTCACAGTGCTTCCCAGCCCTCTCTAAGCGGTTTACAGAGTCAGCCTCTTGACCCCCAACAATCTGGGCCCTCATTTTACCCACCTCGGAAGGAGGGAAAGCTGAGTCAACCTTGAGCCAGTGAGACTTGAACTGCTGGCAGTTGGCAGAATTAGCCTGCAGTACTGCACTCTAACCACTGCGCCACCAGGCCTTATCAGCGAGTTGATTTAATTTAATTTTATTTATTTGCTTATTAAATGTTAATGCCACCGTTTATCTCTCCTACCCCATGACTCTGGACGGCTAATGGGTGATAAAACCATTAAAAAGAGCTATTAAAAGATTAAAACAACACACAATTAAGAGTGTCTTATCGCAGCCTTTAATAAGATTTTAATGTTGGTTCATTTGAGTCTTTTAATCTGTGTTATTGTTGTTGACTTGTTTCTATCATTTGTAAGCTGCCCAGAGTGACGTTGTGGGGGAGATGGGCAGCATGGAAATTTAATAAAGAAATAAAGAAACAAAGAAACAAAGAAATATTAATACTTGTAAGCCACTTGCCTTCTGCTTGCTCTTGGCTTATATAGGGAGTCCTTGTTTTAAAGCCATTTTATTTAGTGATTGTTCAATATTACACTGGCACACCAAAAAAAAAAGTGATGGAACGCCCATTTTTCACGTGACGGTTGAAGCATCCTTCTGTGGTCACGCGATCAAAATCCAGGCGCTTGGCAACTGACTCATATTTACGGCGGTCGCCGTGTCCCCAGGCTCACGCGATTCCCCTGTTTGTGACCTTCCGACAAGCGGAGTCAACAGGGAAGCAAGATTCCCTTAACGACCGTGTAACTTTAACAGCTACAGGGATTCGCTTAGCAACCGGGACAAGAAAGATCATCAAATGGGGGCAACGCTCACTTAGCAACAAAAATGTGAGGCTCGGTTTGCCGTCGTAAGGCAAGGACTCCTGTTCCGAGGCCGTATCTCCTAACTCTCCCTTGCTATGCTTCCATGTAGATACCCTTCTCATCGACTATCAGTTCACCTTCAGCCTCTCCCAAGAAGATGATCGCTATTACACCGCAATCAATTTCGTGGCAACACCGGAAGAGGTTGGTAAGATCCGTCAACCTAGCATAGGGTTATTAAAGGAAGGTCTCTTTGTTGTGGCGAGCCAACAAAGTCAGTGCAGGGGTAAGATTCAGTCAGTTTGGACCGGTTCGGGTGAACCGGGTGTTAAATTTACATCTGGTTCGCCGAACCGATAGTTGAACCGACTGGCTGGTCATGCCCTCCCCTCCCAGGCGTCTCCACGTGGCCTGTTTTGGATGCAGGTAAGGGCAGGGTCCATGCGGAGGCTCTGGGAGGGGGTAAAATGGCTCCCCTTCTTTCTGTTGACAACTATAAAACGTGTGTACAAAATGTTTTATGAGTTGACATTCGGCTCCCCTCACTTTTTGAAGGTGACCTGTACAACACAAAACAAATCGATTGCAAATATGGAAACTTATGCTCACGAAACCTCAGGCTTGGTTGGATTTTCTGCATGAAACCTTGCTACAAGGCGATCGACTTGGACATTCCTACTCTTTACCCATGATGACTCTGATAAGGGGTAGCCCTTCCACTTGAAGTTTCAGAAGTCCAGAAACGGGCCAGTTTCCAGCTTCCGGAGGGTCTCCGGACTCCGCGGGAGGCCATTTTCACCCCCCCCCGAGGTCCGAGGGAAGCCTGCAGACTTTGGGGAAGGTGAAAAACGGGCCTCCCGGAAGTTCTGGTAGGCCCCGCCCACCATGGCCTGCCCACCCAGCAACCGGGCAGTGAACCGGTTGCTGGGATTTTTGAATCCCACCCCTGTGTAAGTGTATTGTGTAGAAACATTAGACAATGAATTGTGGAAGCTCATTTTAAATCAAAGAGAAGATTGAAAGGGAATAGTTACTGTGGCCAATTTTGTAAATCTGCGTTCAGTTTTGCCACGCTCGGCGGCCGCAGAGCCACGGCCATAGGTTCCATCCTGTGGATTCCTAGCCTTCAGCTCTACGGTCTAAGATCTGCAAATGGGGAGAAAGGCCTCAGGTGCCCTAATCCATGCATAAGACCTGGTGGAGTATCTAAAGAGGGGCAACTGACGTGTGTCAATTCATAAGAGTAATCCAGGTGGTCAAATGGGAGCAAAACCCACTGAACAGATGTCTCGCTTAGCAACATAAATTTTGAGCTCAATTGGGGCCGTGAGCCAAGGACTATCTAAATATTTCAAATTCTGGATCCGAACTCCTTTCACGTTGCTGAATCTAGATTCTGAAATAAAATACCTTGACGGAGTATTTCATGCTTTTCCGACTGCTTGGTTTGACGCACGTCTGTCGGTCTGTCTGCTTTCCCGTTTTGGGTCTTCATTCCTGCTTTGCCTAGGGAGCTGACTGCAGACCAAGTTCCTTGAAAAATGAAAAAGTAGGTAATATTAACCCTATTAGCGTGTTGTTTTTAACACAGAGGAGGCAGATCTGAAACGGGGGCCCACATTATTTTTACCAAAATGATGCCAACTGTTTTGTAGAGAGCAGGGATGGCGAACCTTTTTGTTGTGGTGTGCCGAAGCCCCGCGCACGCACGTGTGTGCCAGCATCCACAATGCAATGCACCCCCCACACACATGTACGTGCAACACCCCCACCTCCTTACCTGCACTGTGAATGCGTGCGCCTCCCAGCTGATTTTCGGCCCGTTTTGAGACCGTTTCACCCTCCCGGAGGCTCGAGGCAAGCCTCTGCAGCCTTGGGAGGCCGAAAAACGGACCTTCTGGAAATACCGGAAGTGCCCATTTTCAGCACCCAGAGGGCCTCTGGGAGCATGGGGGAGGATGTTTTCGGCTTCCCAGAGGCCCAAAGGGAAGCTTCTGCAGCCTTTGGAGGCCGAAAAACCGGCCCGTTTCGGCACTTCTGGTATTTCCAGAAGTGAAGAAATGGGCCCGTTTTTTCGGCCTCCAAAGGCTGCAGAGGCTTCCCTTGAGCCTCCGGGAGGTCTCAAACGGGCCAAAAATCAGCTGGGAGGCATGCGCATGCACAATGCAGGTAAGTTTGGCTGGGGCTCGCGTGCCTGCACAAATGGCTCTGGAGGTTCGCCATCACGAGTATAGAGGTTGCCTGATGCTTAAAGCCATTAACTCCTCTTTTGTCTCTTTTCTTTTCTCAAAACCAGCAAAACAGAGACCTGGACATGTTTATCAATGCTTCGAAAAACTTCAACCTCAACATCACTTGGTCGACAAGCTTTGCAGGTGAGAAATGTTCCCCAGTGCAGGTAAGACCTCAACTTAATGATGGTCCGTTTAGTGACCTTTCAAAGTTACAACGGCACTTCAACAAGTGACAGGTCTGTTTTTCACACTTAAGACCATCTCCATGGTCACACGATCAAACCTTCAGATTCTTTGCAACTGATTCATATCTGTGATGGGTGTGATGACCCGGGGTGTGACACAAAAATAACCAAGACCCCAAAATAAAAGAAACTTGGCCCCGATGCCCAATTTTCCTCGGCTGGATATCAAAGTCTTAAAGAAAACAGTTTACAGAGGGAGTAAATGCAGTCCGCACCCAAAGTAAAGTTAATTTGAAATAAAAAAACCCAACATACCACACTGAAGGAATTACTACGGCAGGCAAGGGTGATTAATTGCAGACTTCTACCAGATAACGCAGCAACCACAGTTGAGAGGAAGCCAAAACACAGATAAGCTCCAACAAGAGTGAACGCTTTGCTTCCAGCAACTTTGCCCTGCGCAGTTTGTCTTTTTTACCAGTCCTCCCAGCTGCAGCTCATGAAGGGGATCAGGGCCCCTTCCTCCCCCATAGACCATGCCACTCATGTTTCTCCCTTATCTTCTCCTCCCTGCATGGAAGAAGAGGGGACGGGCCTGGGTCTTCCTCTGAATGCCCACCCGGCCTGTGCCCTTCCCTAGTTTCCTCCACAACTTCCACTCCCTGTCAGCTGTTCCATCTCTCCCTTGGAGTCAGACTCCAACAGGGGCATGAAAATGGGTTGCAATATCTCAGGATCACATGCTCTGCTTTTGCGACCTTCTGACAAGCAAAGTCAAGGCGGGAGCCAGATTCACTTAACGACCGATTGACTAGCTTCACAACTGTGGGGATTTACTTAACCATGGTGGCAACCAAGGTCGTAGAACGGGCCAAAGTTCACTTAAGAAATGTCTCACTTAGCCACAGAAATCTTGGGCTCAACTGTGGTCGTAAGTCGAGGACAGCCTGGAGAACATACAGCTTCTTTATATGCAAAAGCCACTCTTTTTATCTCTCGTTGACTTGTGGGTTTAATAGGATTCTCCGCTGGACAATAGCATACAGTCGGTTCTCCACTTACGACCACAACTGAGCCCAGAATTTCTGTTGTTGACAAAGCTCTCTGTGAAGGAGATAGGTGGTTAAGAAATAAGAATGAATAAATGAATGAATGAATGAATGAATAAGAAAGAAAGGAAAGAGAGAAAGAAAGAAAATAGATAAATAAATAAAGGCATTTGTTAAATCACTATAATCATAATGAATCATACGGTCGTTAAGCGGATCTGCCTTCCCCCACTGACTTGTTAGAAGCTGGTGGGCAAGGTCGCAAATGGTGATCACATGACCCCTGGGAGACACCGCAACTGTCATAAGTACATGCCAGTTGCCAAGCACCTGAATTTTGATCACATGACCATGAGGATGTTGCAATGGCTGGTCAAATGTCCATTTTTTTTCAATGCCTTTATAGTCACTAAGCCTGTACATTGATTGAGATGTGGTTTGACTGTTTGTACATCAAGGTGGCCTGAGAAATAAATAAGAGTATCCATTTTTAAAATCTGATTTCTACTTCGGCTCGGTGGGCATAAATGTTCATATTTCCCACCAATATCATCTATGCAACCGTTTACTGACGGTAGCGAGGAAAGTGGAGTCAGCTCTTCTTGGCAGTTTGATGATCCATATTAAGCACCGTAGAGTGGAAAGATCGGCACCTTTTAAAGCAAGGATGGGTGACTGTGATCCCTTTACGACCTATGGCCATGATGGCGAACCTATGGCATGCATGCCACAGGTGGCACGCAGAGCCATTTATGCGGGCACCATGAGCCCCAGCCAAACGTACCTGCACTGCTCATGCGCACGCCTCCCAGCTGATTTTTGGCCCGCTTGAGGCCGTTTTCCCCCTGCCGGAGGCTCAAGGGAAGCCTCTGCAGCCTTGGGAGGCTGAAAAACAGGCCTTCTGGAAATACCGGAAGTGCCGAAATGGGCCCATTTTTCAGCCTCCCAAGGCTGCAGAGGCTTCCCTTGAGCCTCCAGGAGGGGGAAAACGGCCTCAAACAGACTAAAAATCAGCTGGGAGGCACGCATATGCGCAGTATGCGTAAGGGGGCAGGGCGGGGGTGTTGCGTGTGCATGTTCAGGGGAGCGGGGCGCATTGCATTGTGGGTGTTGGCACGCACGTGCTTTGGGCACACCACAACAAAAAGATTCACCATCACTGACCTATGGATTTCAACTCCCAGAATTCCTGAGGCAGCCCGGAATTGGAAGTCCATGGATGTAAAGGGGCCGTAGTAGTTCACCCTGCTTCAACGTGGACATTTTCTGCACTTAAGCAGGTTCAGTTTGATCTAACCCTGAACCCTTGGTCACCTGTTCACTTTCTTAGAGGAGTGAGAAGGTTTCCTTGGGGTTTTTTTTTCTAACCGTGTCCAGAAATGTTCCTGCTAAAATTTAAGCTGTCAGCTTTCTCCCAAGACATAAAACCAAGCAAACACTGTCTACCAACCAAGCAATTGAGGACATGTTTAAAATGTCAAGGTTTTTTTACCGTTCCTGGCTGGAATATTGCTGGAGATCGGCACACAAGGAATTGGGCTATTTAGTCTATTCGTTTAGTGACCGTTTGAAGTCACAAGGCACTGAAAAAAAAATGATTTATTACCTCTTTTCACGCTTACTCACTTTAGCAACGTAAATTTTGGCCGCAATTGTGGTCATAAGACTACCCGTAAATAATTTGGCTTCTCTCCAGATAAGAATTCTGATTGTTCACTCAGCCGTCTTCCCAGCAACCTTCAGCGATTGATGAAATTTAATAAATGTGACCGGGTCAACAGCTGTCAGTGGGTTCACCATGATTAAATGACAGTTTCAATCTATATCTCCAAAGATCCTGACATCAGTGTCCTTTCTAATTTTTATTTATTTATTCATTTAAATTGCTCAAAAGCTGGGACACAGGCCGGAGAGGAGATTCCGGTGGTTTCAAAGAACCAGGTCAAGGAATATAAGGACAGCTTCTCCAATGAGAAATTCGATTTCCGCAACAATCCCAACATCACTTTCTTCGTCTACGTCAGCAACTTCACCTGGCCCATAAAAATTCAGGTGAGAAACTATGTTTTATCTCATTACTGCTGGTCGCCAGATGTTTTAGACTGGATTTGGTGTTTTTATATCCACTTCTCGAGTCCTTCCCAAGGACCCGGGATAGGAAAATGTCGTTGTGTTAAATGTGTTAAATGACATTGTTAAATGTGGATGGTATTAAAGGCTAGATGGAAGCTGTTCAGAGAAAAACTGCCTGCTGCGGTTATTATTGTTGTGGCTCCTTGCACAGTCAACCAGATGTTCAGATTTGACATTTCTGTCTGCCTATTGAGTCTTTCTGAAGGACTTGGGATAGGCAGATGTGGAGGTGTTTAAGGTTTTGTCGTAGGTTGTAAGCTGTTCCGAGTAGAGCTGCCTTTTGCAATTGACTGGTGAGGATTTTTGTCAATGCCGGTGGTGTTCATGTCTGCCCATCTTACAAAAAGTGACTCTGGGTGGTGTAAGTCTTTAGAGATTCTCTGTTATTCAGATCCTGGTTGTCCCAAAGGTGGCTTTTTTTGAAGAGGCAACTGGACTTTCTGGTTTTTCTTTGAAGACGTTTCGCTTCTCACCCCAGAAGCTTCTTCAGCTCTGGCTGGATGGTGGGGAAGGGAAGGATTTATACTCCTTGCAGACAGCTGGTCATTTGCATCCTTTTAGTGGGTCCTTGAAGCACTTGGAGGTTTATCTGTGTCCTCAGAGTCACCTGAGCGGCACTCCTGGTTCCTGTAGTTTGCAATTTTTTTTCCTCTGGAAATCCATTTCTTACTCCCACACCATTCAAAGGCTGTTCATCCCAAATTGTGTAGCTAAGAGTCTGGGTGATGTACATCTGTTAAACAGACATATAAAAAACAATCATTATTAATTTTTTTTTAAAATCACAAAGCTGAGCGAAAGCGACAAATGATAATGAAAACAATGGATCAAGATCTCACCAGGCTCCCAGGCCTGACGATGGAGCCATATTTTGAGGGACTTCTAGAAAAATCAATAGAGATGCAGTTAATATCACTTGGTGTTTGTGTTTGTGTGTATAGAATATTTCCTTAAGTGGCCATTACGGCAGAGAAGACCACCTGGGACCTCCCCCATAAGTCTAGCTTCTAAACAATAGGATCCCTGACACATCTATTCTGCCAGATCAGTTGCATTAGAAAATACCTGGGGGCTGTCCCCTCTAGGAAGATGTCAACCTGCCTTTACAGATCGTCCTCCTCTTGAACAGGTGTCCCAACCTACACTGTAGTTTCAGTGCCGGTCCAATAAGGTGCAACCTAGACCCTCTTCAGTCTGTAAGGGTTGAAAAGCCACAATGAGCATAACAACATGGGTTTAGAGAGACCCTCTGCATCCAATTCCGTACGTGCAGGTAGTCCTCAACTTAACAACAGCCACTGAGCCCAGTTTTTCCGTTGCTGAGCTTGTTTTGCCCCCATTTTACGACCTTTCTTGCCGCAGTGTCCTGGGCTCACGTGCAGCGGTGGTATTCTACCGGTTCGTCCCGGTTCTGCCGAGCCGGTAGCGGCGATGAGCAGCGGAGACCGAACCAGGTCTCTCCGCCCTTCCACTGTTGGGCCCGCCTGCCTGCCGGGGCTCCCATACTGACCTTTGTTCCCTGCTTTTGAAGGGCAGCTGCTTTGCGCGGCACAGAAGAGTGTCGCGCGGCAGCTGCTAAAGCGACTGGGAGAGTGCAGGCTTAGGCAGGAGGTGCGTGTTTGGCATGCGGACACAAAGTGTGTGCACGCATGCAAACGTGCCCGCCAAACCGGTGGTAAAACTTTTTGAATCCCACCACTGCTCACGTGATCACCTTGGCAACCTTCTGACCAAGCAAAGTCAACGGGGAAAAGCCAGACTCCCTTAACAACCGCGTCCCTAACTTAACAACTGCCGTGATTCAGTTGTGTTCAGCGTGAAGTGAATCACGGCAGTCGTTAAATTAGGGACACGATTGTTAAGGGAGTCTAGTTGCCCCCTTGCTGGTCACAAAAGGGGGATCACGTGACCCCAGGACATTGCAAACGTCCTACAGATGCCGAGCATCTAAATTTTGAGCACTCGGACACGGGGATGCTGCGGAGTGGTCCCTTTTTTCCTAGTGCCATTGTAACTTCGAATGGTCCCTCAAGGAATGTTTGTAAGTGGAGGGCCACCTGCATTTTCTTCATCGTTTTGATCCGGTGTTTTTTTCTAAGCTTTTCTCGCTCTTAGTTCACGTTGTGGTCTGCCCAGCACGGCTGGCTTAGGAATTCTGAGAGTTGAAGTCCGCCAATCTTAAAAGTTGCCCAGTTTGGAAACGCCTAGAAAAAAAATGTGGTTGCCTAGGAAGTCCCCAGAAGAAGTAAACCTAGCCCACCTGAGTGTCGTAGGGGGTTCCATGTTGTGTAGAGCAGTTTGTTGGTGCAGGCGGTGGTCTAACGCAGGCCTGGAATAAACATTTTGTTTTTTCCCCCCTTTGTGTAACCCATCTCCTCCCCTTTCCCCTTCCTCCGTTTTTCCTCTTTATGTCCGATTTCAGATTGCGTTCGCCACTCATGACCCACTCCCTTCATCCCTGAGCCAGTATCTGCTGCATTTGATGAGTAGGAGCTGGCTGTGGATATGACAAGGCTCGACAGACTGAAAAACATACAGGAAGGATGGACTTCCTTGAGCAGGGGCATCGTCTGGTTCCTCTTGTCAATTTTTCAGCCAAGGCTTAGCGGCTTAGCTTCTCAACTTTAGAAACTATAGAATAGAAATAGAACAGGAGATAAGAATAAGGATACAATAGCATAGCACAGAATCGTCATGGCTAACCTTTTTGTCGTCGCATGCCAACAGTGCGCGCATGCGTGTCTGCACCCTGCAATGCACATGCGACCCCCCATGCTCCCCCGTCTCCCTGTGCATGTGCAGGCTTCCCCCTGTTCCTGCACATATTTGTGCTCCCCCCACATTCCCCCGCCACCGTGCGCATGCGCACGTGTCTCCCGCATGCGCCCCCCATGCATGCACGGCAGATACCTGAAAATTAACTGGATGGTGGGAGGTGCGCGCACATGCATAGTGGAACTGAGCTGGGGCGACGCTTGCGTGCCCTCAGAGATGGCTCTGTATGCCACTTCTGGCACACGTGCCATAGGTTCGCCATCACGGGCGTAGAATAACATAATTGGGAGGGACCTTGGAGGTCTTCTAGTCCAACCCTCTGCTCAAGTAGGAAACCCTATACCATTTCTGACAAATGGTTTATTTTAACGCAGTTGTGTGGACTACATCTCCCAGAATTCCCCAGGCAATATGCTGGCTGGGTGGGCCCTTCTCGGAGAGTCGAAATCCACAGATAGGTAGTCCTCAACCTACGACCACAATTGAGCCCCAAATCTGCACTGCTAAGCAAGGCGGTTGTTAAGCAAGTGGTGCCCAATTTAGGAAAACCCCCCCTTTCTGCCAAACGATTTTTATCAGTTTATAGTGTAGCATGCAAAGAAAATGCAAAAGGAAATAATAGGGAAGGAAAAAGGGAAGAGAAAAGTGAGGGAAAGAAAAAGGGAAGAAAGAAAGAAAAAAGGCATTGACTTTCTCTGACTCCCTTCGGTGCAGTAGAATAAGGCCTTAAATATCAAAGCTCAACTGTTTACTTTTTACATAAATTGTTGAAACTGGCCATTTCTATAACAACAAATCTATCAAATCGGTAAAACCCAAAATCAAAGTTTCGTGTTTTCTTTTTTTCCACCACAAACACAAAAAGCCCAGAAACAGTTTCTGAGTAGAAATAGAAGTATTTGTATTCTTTTCTTTTCTGTTCTGTTCTTTTCTGTTCTTTTCTGTTTTTTTTCTTTTCTTTTCTGTTCTTTTCTTTTTTGTTCTTTTCTTTTCTTCTCTTCTCTTCTCTTCCCTTCTCTTCTCTTCTCTTCTCTTCTCTTCTCTTCTCTTCTCTTCTCTTCTCTTCCTTTTCTTTGATCCAAACAGTCAACCGAGCCATCTAATTCACAGCCCCTTTTTTGTCCAAATTTTTGTCCAAATGGAGCCAGAGAGATGCTGACCCAAACTGGCAGTTTTATATAAATATATAGATTTACATCCATCTGTACAATCAAAAAAGACAGTCAGGCACATTGCTAACATCATGAGGTAAATCGCAGAGCCTACTAAAGGGGAAAAAAAAAAGGCGGGAAAAAGGGAACCGCCCCTCCGCACCCACAGCAACCAATAGCAGGGCCGATTGCCTCACGCAGGAGCCGCCCTCTCTGACCAATCAGTTATAACTGCCTCTTCTGGCTCCACCTACAACCCTGCTGGGAACTCCACCTATTAAATTTAAGTACCTTTAACATTTTTGCTACTTGAAGTGAACCGCTGTGGATGTTAAGTGAATCCTGGTCGTTAAGTGAATCAGGCTCCCCCCCCCCCCGCAATTGACTTTACCAACGATGGGACACTGCAACTGTCATAAACATGAACCCGCGGCAATTCCAAGAGAAACAACTAGTCATAAATCACCTTTTTCGATGTTTTTGCAGGTAGTCCTCGACTTAAGACCACAACGGAGCCCAAAATTTCTGTCAATTCAATTCAATTCAATTCAATCTTTCATTGTCAATGCACAACATGTGTACAATGAGATTGGCTGGGCCCCATTTCGTTAAGCAAGACATTTGTTGAAGTGATCTTTGCCCCCGTTTTACGACCTTCGCCGCCACATTTGTTAAGAGAATCACCTCAGTTCTTAAATTAGGAACCTGGTTGTTCATCTGGCTTCCCTATTGACTTGGCTCGCCAGAAGGTTGGACTTCAGCTGTTGTAACTTCGAACAGTCACTAAGTGAACCCTTATAAGTCAAGGACTACCTGTACCACTTTGAATGGTCGCTAAACGAAACCCGAGGGCTTCCCTGTATAGAAATTTGAAGAGGATGAGACTGGGAGTCGGTTTGGCAAATTCCAGGTGTGTTAAAGATGAACTGGCGGCAGAAACCTTTTACGGAGGGATAGTCCTGCTCATCAGACGCATTTGGTGTGTTGTCAGGCACACAGACACAGACACACACACACACACACACACACCTGTGCGTGTGTGAATATAGAGAAGGAAAATACATATTAGCAGGGAATCGGTTCACCAAATGTGAAACGTCGCTGTTGAGATGGAAAATGTATACAAAATAAGCACCACGATAAGCTAAAGCAGTTAATCACCATTATAAATCAAAAGAGGGAAAAAAAACCCCTCTTTATTCAAATGCAGTCATACAGAAGGAGATTTGGAAAAAAAAAAATCTTGACTTTGTTCTGAGGCCTGTTATATCCGTGTTAAATTTGTGGATTTTGTCATTATTATTATTTTTAAACCAACACAAAATCACTCTGTGCAACAAATGAAAAACCATCTTTTTTTTTTAATCGAATGAAAGTAATGCGGTGTTTTGGGGAAGATAGACTTGTGGACGGCTAGTCCTTGTTTAGCAGCTGCCTCGTTTAACAACGGTTTGGCTGTTTACCGCAGTGCAAAACAACAACCACCCCTCCTTAATAACCAGTTCTTTCATTTACAACTTTCACAGAGTTCCTCTGTTTTATTTTTACTTGTTTCTTTACCCAGTGCCAAGATTCAGAGGGAAAGAGAATAATAGTTTGGCTGAAGGAAATATTAAGAATGAGCAAAACAAAAAGGAACTAAGCACAGTTGCCGTCCTATGGTTTTCACTTAAATGGCTGCTTCACTTAATGATCAAGTTGCTGGTCCCAGTTGCGGACACTAAATGAGCACTGCCTGTAATTTGATTTGCTTGTAAAATCTTTGCGCTTGCTTTAGAGTCTAGCAGATATATTGCAGCAAACCCAGCTATTTAGAACTGAGTAAAAAATCTACTTATTATATATGAAAAGCTTAACAGAATTTTATGGAATAAAGACATATTCATTGCTGACTTTCATCTGCATCCGGGCTGTGTATTTTTGTGCAATTTGGAAGTGATGGGCAACATCATAACCTTTATGCTTTTGTTGGGCCGTGAATGAGGAGGCGTCTTCATTGTTAGTGTTTAATGTAGAGGAACAAATGGCTGTGTTCCCCTTCCTAGATCACAAGAGAGCTTTGATAGTCCGGGAGGGTGGGGGCAGGATCGGACCCAATCTCCCAGCCTCTTCAGATTGATCACAGAATAACAGAGTTGGAAGGGACCTTGGAGGTTGTCTAGTCCAACCCCCTGCTCAGGGAGGAAACCCTATACCTGTCATGCCCTTGGTAGAGACGGACTCTGAGGGAGAGGAGGAACAGCCGACAGGGAGTGGAGTCGTGGCTCCGGAGGTGGTGGAGGAGGCCGGGGAGGGGAAGAGGCTGGCTGGGCAGTCAGAGGAAGAACCAGGCCCATCCCCTCTTCATCCTAGGACACGCAGGGAGGAACGGAGAAGGAAACAACTTGGTTTACGAGAGAGGAAGCGGCCATGATCGCCCTCATTGGTTGCAGCTGGGGAGAATAGTATATAAGAGAGAAGATTACAACACAGTGTTGCTAGAAGCAAAGTGTGTTTTATTTTGGGCTGAAGTTATCTTGTTTGGCATCCTTCCAACAGACCGTGCCTTGTTATCTCCTTGAAGTTGGTAATTACTTATCCTGGTCCGTTGTGGAAATTCCTTCACTGTAGTTTGTTTTGGTTTTTTATTTATTTATTTATTTATTATTTGATTTGTCAATCACTTACAAGATAATAGGTATAAGTATATACATAGTTATGAAGACATGAAATGGGTACATATAAGAAAAATAAAAGAAAAATAAAAGAAACAATAGGACAGGGACGGTAGGCACGTTGGTGCGCTTATGCATGCCCCCTACAGGCCTCTTAGGAAAGGGGTGAGGTCAATAGTAGACAGTCTAAGGTTAAAGTTTTTGGGGTTTGGGGAAGAAACCACAGAGTCAGGTAGAGGATTCCAGACACTGACCGCTCTGTGGCTGAAGTCGTATTTCCTGCAATCAAGTTTGGCGCAGTTAACCTTGAGTTTGTATCTATTGTGTGCTCTTGTGTTGTTGTGGTTGAAGCTGAAGTGTTCATTGACCGCGCAGTCTGGATTAATTGCTTTGGGGGGGACATTTATGTGTGAACCACCAAATTTTTCTTGAGGACCACCAGTGGTCCCCGGCCCACTGGTTGGTGACCACTGGACTAGATGACCTACAAAGTTCTTTCCAACTCTGATTATCTAAGAGAGGACAGTTGGGATTGAGCGGCTGAATCTTATACAGGTAAAGTCCTCCACTTACAACCATTCATTTATTGAGCGTTCAAAGTTACAGCGGCAAGGGAAAAAAGCGACTTTTTAACCGTTTTTCACACTTACGACTATCGCAGTGTCCTCATGGTTCATGTGATCAAAAGTCAGATGCTTGGCTCCTGACTCACATTTATGACGGTCACAGTGTCCCAGGGGTCACGTGATCCCCTTCTGTGACCTTCTGACAAGCGGGGAAGGGGGATTCCCTCAAACAACCCTGTGACAAACTTAAGAACGGCAATGTTTTCTTTAATAGCTGCGGAAAGAAAGGTGGTAAGAGGCAGCCAAACTCACTTGACCACTGTCTCACTCAGCAGCAGAGATTTGGGACCCAATTGTGGCCGTAAGTTCAAGGATTACCCATCGGTGGTTTTAGCTTGTTCTCCTTGTCTTCTTTTGCACCCGAGGACCAATTCATCTCGGCATCAGAGGTTTTTTTGCAGGTAGTTCTGGACTTATGATCATAATTGAGGGCAGATTTTCCATTGTTAAACCCTCTTCCCAATCCCCACTCCCTTCTAGCACTGATGGTATTACCTAGTTGGGTCATGAAACATCTGCAAGAAAACAGCCAAGCTCACAGAGCACCAAGGACCCCACAGTCCTCCTTCTCCTCCTCCTCCTCCTCCTCCTCCTCCTCCTCTTCCCGTTCCTCCCTTATAGCACTGATGATGCTCCCAAGTTGGGTCATGAAACGTCTGCAAGAAAACTACCAATCTCAGAGAG
>NW_020769492.1:251609-263367 GCF_900518735.1 Pseudonaja textilis
TCCTCCTCCTCCTCCTCCTCCTCCTCCTCTTCCCCTTCCTCCCTTATAGCACTGATGATGTTCCCTAGTTGGGTCATGAAACGTCTGCAGGAAAACTACCAATCTCAGAGAGCATCAAGGACTCCCTCCTCCTCCTCCTCGTCCTCCTCCTCCTCCTCCTCGTCCTCCTCGTCCTCGTCCTCCTCCTCGTCCTCCTCCTCGTCCTCCTCGTCCTCCTCCTCCTCCTCCTCCCAATCCCCACACCCTTCTAGCACCGGTGATATTAATTACCTAGTTGGGTCATGAAACGTTCGCAAGAAAACAGCCAAGCTCAGAGAGCACCAATGGACACCAAAGATATTCACCCCATTTCCCCCTTCTAAAGAAAGACAGGGAAGACCTAAAATCAATTGAGAAGTCGAAAGAATTAAAATTTTTTGATTATTATTATTATTATTATTTTTGCCCATGGAAACCCCGATGAGCGTGGCTCACAAAAGCCATCACAGAGGTGTCTTATTCGCTAACGCCCGAGATACGCGATGCCTTAAAGAGACGAGATCGCTGTTTCAAGTCTGTGTTATGATTTGGCCTGGATGAATTAAATTCATGCCACAATCAATTGGAAAACCGAGCTCCGAAGTTGCAGTGGGATTCAGCTTGTCAGACACGTTTTGCCCGGTGATGGCACTTCGTTTTGCCGAAAACCGGCTTGACGCCGAGCGTTTTGAATGATGTAATTAGCCGCCTCAACAACAACTTATTAAAAATGTAATCTGTAAACAGGATGTGCTTTTTTTAAAAAAAATTTTTTTTACTAGCTTTGTCTGGCAGATGAAAGCTCCGTAATTATATTCCTCAGATGTTATTTTGAAGAGGGGAGGAAAAAAAAATAATCTTTTGTATTGCCCATCTTGCATGTTGCTAAAATTATAGGCTGAGGTAGAAATAGCCCAGGTACTCTTATTGAGCATAAAAGTAGAGCCTCCCCACTTTAAAACAAAAACTGGGAGGGTCTCATGTAGAAGAAAAACTAAATATTGCTTTAAAAAAAAAAAAGGCACAGCTTAACAGCAAATTAAAGGCAGTGTCACAATACAGAGGTAGTCCTCAATTTGTGACCATAATTGAGCCTGATGTTTCTGTGGCTAAGCAAGACAGTTGTTAAGTGAGTTTTGCCCATTTTATGACCTTTCTTGCCCCAGTTGTCAACTGAACCCCGGCCGTGGTTAAGTTAGGAACACGGTCGTTAAGTGAATCTGGCTTCCCCATTGACTTTGCTTGTCTGAAGGTGTTCTGACCCAAACCTTGTTCCAAGGAAAAAAACACGAAACAGGTAACAGAAAAACCTTTGAATGATTCTTTATGAATTCTGTTCCTTCCCGGTTAAAAGGCTGTTTCAAACTAACTGTTTCTGATAAGAACGAGCCTTGCCAAGATGGTGCAAGGCTGCCAAGAACACGAGATAAAGTTACCCAGAAATATTTCAAAGACAAATAGTCTCCAAACACAAACCAAGATAGTCTGAACTTCCACAAGGCTTGAAGTGCAAGAACTTCTTTGCTTCCTGCAAAGAATCCCACCTCTGAGGGCTGGCTTTTATCCCTTAAGGGAGGAGCCACCACCTTGTAGCCTTACTCCCGAGTCGCCCGTGCTGCTGCAGCTGCTCTTTCCTTCGAGCAGCCCTGCGTGCATGCTCCCTGGGCACAGGCTCCTCGGGGTCCTCTTCATCACTGCTGCCAGCCTCCACAATCTCCGAAGGCTGCATTCCGCTCCCTGATGGTCCTGGCCCCATCCCTGCGTCACATGCAGGCCCCTCATCTGAGTCCTCGCTCTCCGAGACCTCAGCCGTCCATAGCTGCTGTCTGGCGAACCACAACAGAAAGTTGCAAAAGGGGATCATGTGACCCCTGGATACCGTGACCGTCATAAATATGAGTCGGTTGCTAAGTTCCGAAATTTTGATCACATGACCACGGGGGACGCTGCAACGTTTGTAAGGGTGAAAAACGGTCATGAACCACTTTTCTCGGTGCCGTCATAACTTCGAACGGACACTGAATGGTCGTAAGTCGAGGATTACCTGCACCTGTAATTGCCCACCTAACAACAGCTTCATGTGCAAATCACAATGGTACAATGTGCAAATACAACTGTGATTTAGGGTCAGGCTGCTTGTAAGACTGTTCTCCTTCTAGGTGTCAAGATTCCAGCAATCGCTCTAATGAAGTCATGATTCTCGAGCCAAACTTCAAAAAACGTCAAAGGATTTATTAGAAGTGACACACTGGCACTGCCCTGCGTGAAGCCAACTCTGGCATACTTCATTTACAGTCCCCTGGGACCCTGTTTCCCCCTCTTCCCCCTGGGTGGGTCATAAATCAGATTCTCCAATTGAGCACGTTCACAGGCTGGGGGTCATCAATCACGTTCTCCAATTAAATATATTCCTGGGCAAAAGCTCTGGTAGTTGAGTTACAATCTTTTAAAGATAAAGAGTTGGAATGTACTTTCGCTTCCAACCTGCTGCACGACCCTTCCACATTTCCTTCCTCCCCCACACCCCTTTTCTATGACAACTGCTAAAATAGGCCTAGGAATGTTTTATGAGCTGACACTAGGACAGCATGAGTTTTAATCCCATTTAGAGTTTTCTCCCCCCGACCCGTCCCTGGAGCCACACGCATGCGAAACACAACACACGTCGTATCTCCGTTGGCCCTCACCATCTTGGAGACCTCCTGGCGAGAAGGCTGGGTGAGCTAACTCCCTTCTGGAGCCTAATCTGAGATTATTCCTTTCTTCCCAACGTGTTTTATTTATTTTTTTTAAAAAAAGAAACCCGGTTTGTAACAGAGCCGCGATGCCGTCTCTCTTTTATTGTGAGTTGCCTCGATAAGGCAAATACCTGGGGATCCGTAGTTAACGAACCTTTTTTGGCAAATGCATCGAGGAACAATGAGCTCTCCTCCTGGGCAACATCTTCCTTCAAGGAACTTTGCAGCGAACCATCTGTTCCCACCAACCATTTTTGAACCATCTGTTCAAAAAAAAAAGGGTGGGTGGGTTCGGTTTAAACGGCATCTGCGTAGCCTCGCGGCCTCTCAGTTTCCTGGAGTTCTTCTCCGTTCACTAAATTCCTCCCTTCTCAAAGTCAGGAAGGTCCCCGAAAGTGGTTGTCAGGGCTCCGACAAACCCTTCCCCCCCCAGTTTGAATCATGAGTCTCTAGCCGTGTCTCTCAGAGTTTTAAAAAAATTCATTTATTAAGAGTGACCATGTTG
This sequence comes from Pseudonaja textilis, assembly GCF_900518735.1. The sequence continues at coordinate 254,871 of NW_020769492.1, forward strand.
GCATTACCTGGGTGCAGCCGACACTGAGACACGTCAATTCATTTCCCCCTTGACCCTTGCTCTTCCCCCCACCCCCTGGATGTATATTCTCCAATGGGACACATCCATAGCCAAGAGTCCTCAATCATGCTCTCCAGTAATACTCTTGAGCGCCAGAAGCTTCGGCCACCTAGCAATTATCTAAGGCCGTGACGATGAACCTATGGCATGCATGCCACAGGTGGCACGCAGAGCCATTTCTGCAGGCACACAAGCCCCAGGCAAACCTACTACGCATGTGTGTGCCTTCCAGCTGATTTTTGGCCTGTTGGAGGCCTTTTTTGGCTTCCCAGGGGCTCAAGGGAAGCCTCTGCAGCCTTTGGAGGCCAAAAAACAGGCCTGTTTCATCACTTCCTGTATTTCCGGAAATACTAGAAGTGATGAAATGGGCCCATTTTTCGGCCTCCAAAGGCTGCAGAGGCTTCCCTCGAGCTTCTGGGAAGCCAAAAAAAAAAGGCCTCAAAGGCACCGAAAATCAGCTGGGAGGCACAGTGCAGGTAAGGGGGCAGTGAGGGGGGGGGAATGGTGCAGGCATGCGCATGGGGTGTGGGCCCCCCTCATGCATATTGCCTTCTATGTGCTGCCACGCAAGAGTGCTGGCACGCGAGCGTGCAATTTTTGGCACAGGAGCCCCCAAAGGTTAGCCACCACCGATCTAAGGTATGCATTACTCCCCCCGACTCCCTTTCTGCTGACAACTCTCAAAGACCAGAGAAATATTTTTGAGTTGACGGTGGTTTTTCGAAAGGCGACTGGACTTTCGTTGAAGACGTTTCCCTTCTCATCCAAGAAGTTTCTTCAGTTCAATCTCCAAAGGTGGCCAGATAAGGCCAACTGGCCACCTCTTAGCCTAGATCTGCCTTGACTTCATTGTCAGCTTAAGTGTCATGCCCCTGGTGGAGTCGGACTCTGAGGAAGAGGAGGAACAGCCGACAGGGAGTGGAAGTGTGGCTCCAGAGGTGGTGGAGGAGGCTGGGGAAGGGCAGAGGCCGGCTGGGCAGTCAGAGGAGGACCCAGGCCCATCCCCTCTCCATCCTAGGGCACGCAGGGAGGAGAGGATCAGGGAGAGAAGTAAATGGTGTGGTCTATGGGGGAGGAAAGGGCCTTGATCCCCTTCATGGGCTGCAGCTGTGAGAACTGGATAAAAGGTTGGACCTGCGTGCTAACAGACTCTGGAGACAAATTAGTGTTTTATTTCTAAAGAAGGTTTATCTTGGTTGGCGTTCTTCCAACTGTCTGTCCCTGGTTATCTTCCTGAAGTTGGCGATTATCTATCCTGGTCTGTCGAGGAACTTTATTCATCGCGGTTTGTTTTTGGCTTTTGCTTCGTTATCGGCTCTTTGAATGCGAAGTGCGTTTCTTGCCTTTGAAATGTTATTTCGAAAATAGTTTACTCCTCCACCGTGAACAATTAGACAGTGAAGCCAAGTTGAAGGCATTAAAGGACTTTTAGTTACGTTTTGGATTTTGTTATATTTCTGATGTACTCTGGGTCATCACGTTGAGCTTCATGCACATCTCCTGCCATGGTCCACGAGGAGGCATCTTGTGTGGTTGTGTCATTTGACCTGCAGTCCAGACCCTGGCTTTCCATCTTGACTGGGCCAAATTGATGGCGATCGGGAAGAAAAAAACCAACATTTGTGGAGATTCTTCATCATCCAGGTTCAGGGTAACTGGTAGCTCCGAGGATCAGCTGTTGGTCCCACCTGCCCACCCCGGCTCTATTCCGTGTTTTATATCCTGGTTTTCAAGCTCAGTGTCAGGTTTCCAGCAGTCACCCCCATTTAAATCATGAATCTCGAGCCAGACTTCTGAAGTTCCTCCCTTATAGCACTGATGATGTTCCCTAGTTGGGTAATGAAACATCTCCAAGAAAACCACCAAGCTCAGAGAGAACCTAGGACCCCACAGTCGTTTTTGTCCTCCTTCTCCTCACCCCACCCTCATCTAGCACTGATGATGTTCCCTTCTTGGGTCATGAAACGTCTGCAAGAAAACCACCAAGCTCAGAGAGCATCAAGGACCCCACAGTTCTCCCCCTCCTCCTCCTCCTCCTCCCCCTCCTCCTCCCTATAACCTCCCTTCCTTCTAGCACTGATGATGTTCCCTACTTGGGTCATGAAACGTCTACAAGAAAACCACCAAGTTCAGAGGACACCGTGGACCTCACAGTTCTCCTCCTCCTCCTCCTCCTCCTCCTCCTCCTCCTCCTCCTCCTTATAACCTTCCTCCCTTCGAGCACTGAGGACATTACTTAGTTGGGTCATGAAACATCTGCCAGAAAGCCACCAAGCTCAGAGAGCACCAGGGACCCCCACAGTCGTCGTCTTCCTCACCCCACCCCCATCTAGCACTGAGGATGTTCCCTAGTTGGGTCATCAAACGTCTGTGAGAACTCAGCCAAGCTCAGAGAGCACCAAGGCCACCCCAGCTAAACCCTGACCTACAGACACTTTCTTGTATCGGTACCGAGAAGGAGGCTTTAACCTCGGCCGTTACTTGCTTCTAGTTTTGCAATCACATCCTAGCCTTGCTTTCGCGTGGGAATCGTACTCGATGTACGTGTCCTAAAGTTCTCGACTCCCTCCCCATCCGCAACCCCCCAGTTCCTTAAATAGTTCTTTGTTTGATCTCCTCTCCTCCTGAGGTCTCTACCAAAAGCTCTCTGCGGCAAAACCATAAAGCCCAGCTGAGCATCTCCAAATGAGTTTAGAGCTACAGCCGCACCAGGGTAAACTAATATCACCGTAGGCAGAAGCCACTCGGCAGCGGATTATCCATGCACAGAAGCAGAGACCTATCCATCAAAAAGACAACGGCAATCAATCAAAGGCCCCTCGGAATACACAGTCCCCGCGCTTATCACCCCAAACTAGATGGCGGCCTCGCGGCACAATTCCAACAGGGAAATTATCCTTTGTGTTCCTCTGCAGATTCCATCTCCAGTGCAACCGTCAAAAAGTTTGAGGCTGAAGTTATTTGCCTTATTCTGCTGTGATAAAAAAAATAATAATCGGAAGTCAGCGCGTTTCTGGGTTTTTCTTCTTCTCCTTTGACCTTTTCCTCTTCCTCGTTTCTCCTCTCCTTCCCCTGCTTTTCCACTCTGTCTTTCGTATTTTACATTTGGATAGACTAATTAAAAAAAGTAATAATTGGAAGGAAGATTTCATCACCGGCAAAACGAGAGCTAGCACAGGGCTTTTGTACCAAGAAAGGGAAAATATTTGTAGCTCGGGATTGAAATATGTATGTGGGGTTGGTTGTGGTCTCTGAGCTTGGTGATTTTCTTGCAGAGATTATACGAGCCCACTAGGTAATATCATCAGTGCTAAAAGGCAGTGTGGTCTGCAGAGGAGGAGGGGGAATTGAAGATTTCACCACCGGCAAAATGAGAGCTAGCACAGGGCTTTTGTTCCAAGAAAGGAAAATATTTGTAGCTTGGGATTGAAATATGTGGGGTTGGTTGTAGTCTCTGACATTGGTCATGGTTTTCTTGGAGATGTTTCATGAACCAACTAGGTACCATCATCAGTGCTGGGGTGGGGAGGTTGCAGAGAGGAGGAGGAGGAGGAGTGTGGGAAGAAGGAGGAGGAAGAGAACTGCGAGGTCCTTGGTGCTGTCTGAGCTTGGTCGTTTTCTTGGGGATGTTTCATGACCCAACTAAGTAACATCATCAGGGCTAGAAGGGAACGGAGTTTGCTCTCAGTTTACATTCTGGCGGCTGGCCCTGTCGGTTTTGGTGGTTCTTCGTTGGGTGGTTTACTTTTGACCTGCCTGGCAGTTTCCTTGATTGGGTTATTGTTTTACTCTTGATCGTTGGTCTGAGTTTAATCTTGGTGTGAATCGATACTCATCTGGGTATTTGATTGGTGACAGGGAGAGGTTTTGATCTGTTGGTTCCCGTTTTGGCTTGTTCCTTGTCTCTTTTGCAGATTGTGTAGATGCCCTTTATCTTGACGTGCCTGTTGATAGCGGATGTATCAGAGTGCTGGGGCTTCCAAAATTTCTCTGGCATGTTTGGATGGACACAAGCCCCCCCCCCCCCCCCCGCAGTTTGAAAACTATGGTTAAGTCTGTCCGGATGTTGTGCATTTAAAGCAGGGGTCCCCAACCTCCGGTCCAGGGACCGGTATCGGTCCGTGGAACAATTTCTACCGGGCTGCCGGTTTGCTGGGCGCCGCCATCTTGTTTTGATGAAAAAGTGCTTCCGGTGAGCTTTTCTGGGTAGAAAGCGGCGTTTGGGTCCTGAAGGAATCCTCGCGCCTTAGTTTTATCAAGGGGGGGGGCAGCTTCGAACAAAACTAAGGCGCGAGGATTCTTTCAGCACCCAAGGCAAGGCGAGCCGAGCGACCGTCCCGAAGCCGTCGCAAAGCCCATCGACACAGGTACAAAGGAGGAGTTGAAAGTGGCAGGGAGAAGCGGGGGACGGCTGGCTGGCCGGTCGCTCGGCTCGCCTTGCCATGCGTGCTGATGCTGGTACCGGGCCGCGGATGATTTTGTGATGCCGGTACCGGGCCGCGGCACAAAAAAGGTTGGGGACCACTGATTTAAAGGACGTTCCCCATGGCTCCTGACAGCTTAGTTGGATGTTCATGGAGGCATCCTGCTACCCTTCAGGACTGCAGGACCTTATCCAGAGCCTTCCGGAGGATCTCCTGATGGTTTCTAACCCAAAGTCACAGGGCAACCCTCGTTTATGGGTAGGTTGCTGCTCCTCGCTGCCAGGAGAAGGGAAAAAAAGGGGGATTTGGCAAGGAACGAGGCAAGTGAAAATTCAGCGCTGGACCTTGGTTCATTACGCACGCTTTGTCCGGGGAGTTCAGAAGCCAGGAAAGCCATTTTTGAACAGGGAGCGAAGGCAAACCGCTTGCAGGCTGAGGTTGCTTTTGCCCTGATTAGTGACAAACTGACCCCCTCAACACGGCCGCTACTAAGAACATGGCCCTGCCCCCAGTGATCCATTCGTTCTCTTCAATCTGCCTCCCATCTCAACGATGGTCTGCAGCATTGTGTGTGAGTGTGTTTGACCCAGCTCCTCAAACACAACAAACCCTCCCACCTGAACTCAAAAGACGCCTTTATTAGGAGCGCCAGAAGCAGCGGCAAAAAGGTTTCTCTCTCAGCGCAGAGGTTTGCCACACCTATTCGCCTCCGCCCGCTGCCTTGGATCCCCAGAGCTCGGGTGGGTTCTTTGCTAGCGGCGGTGGCTCTTCCGTCCCGAGGACCGGCCCATAGATTTCCACGGCTCTCCTCTCCTCTCTGCCTTCTGCGCATCTGCGCGTCAGGCACTGGGCCCGGCTGTTCCTCCTCTTCCTCATCCGCCACCTCCAGACCTGGGGGCTGTTGACTCTCCATCCGAGGGCTGATGGATGGCCCCGGGATTCACTTAATAAGCGTGGCAGGAAAGGTGGTACGATGGTAGCAACACGATGCAGCCATAGAAATTTTACGGTAAATTGTGGGTCGTAAGCCGAGGACTAACTTCAAAGTTTCTTGCAAATATCGCCGGAGATGTCGCAGATATTGCAACGCGCACCAAGGCACGGTTTGGAACGTTTTGGGACTCCTTTTGTAAAAATTATTATTTACTAGCTTGATCCCCGTGCTTTGCTACGAAATTACGTAGTTGGGTTTAGTTTTGGGGGAGGAAAAGAAGGGGGAAAAAATTCTGCCTCTGCCTGCCAGCATCCATCAGTATTCATTTGGCTAGCGTCCCGTCAGTGTGTGAGAGAGTTGAGGGCTGTTTGGAAACTGAGACAGTGTTTGCTGTATGAGCAAGGAGGAGACAGCAAGGAACCTGGGCGTGGCTTAGCTCAACTGTTCTGGACTAAAACTGGTGGCTGCTGTGAAAGTGAAACTCCTTTGCTTGTGTTTCGCCTTTGGAAGAGATTTCTTTCCAGGTGGAGAGAAGGAATAGAACTCCTTAGCGTCAGAGTGTGATAATAATAATAATAATAATAATAATAATAATAATAATAATAATAATAGTAATAATAATAATAATAATAATAATGTAGGAAGTGCTCTAAATGCTAAAGGATTGACAAATCCTTTCTTAGTGAGCCCCTAGAAGCCAAGAGGAACCTACGGGCCAAATTTCAAGGTTGTGGCCTTTACGGTTCTGAAGATTTTGTGATGATCCATGGGTGTGTGGGGGGGTGTCTTTCGCTTTTATTTATATAGAAGATAGATTTCAGTTTTATTTCATTTACTTAAGTTTTATTGATTTTACTTCTTTATTTAGGTATGCAGCCGAAGAGGAATACAGTAGGTGATTCTTTTGAGGGTCTCCTGGTGGGAATCGTTCCCTGCGGCTGTCGCTAGAAACCCCCAGTGCACATTTTTTTTACACGCCGAGCCAACTCAGTGGAGGAAAAACGATTTAAGCGTTCGCTTCGGGGCTTAGCAGCCTTGGGAACGGCTAGTGGCTGCTCTCGTTCCCGATCAAATGTTTTCCCAGCTTTTCTGGTTTGTTTGGCTTCCTGCGGTGACCTGCGCGAGGAAGAGCGGCGGTTGGCATTTTACGGAGATGGGATTCACGGATTTCTTTTGAAAGGGTAGATTTGGAGATCCGCCAATCCTCGGCTCCATGACCGCAATAGCTGAGCCCCAGATTTCTGTTCCTAAGTGAGAGGTTTGTTGAGTGAGTTTGGCTCCATTTTACAACAGTTCTTGCCACCGTTGTTAAAGGAATCGTTGCAGTTGTCAAGTTCGGAACACGGTCGTTATGTGACTCTGACTCCCCCCCACACACACACACAGTTGGCATTGCTCGTCGGAAGGTCGCAAAAGGGGATCGCGTGATGCTGTGACTGTCATAAATATGAGTCAATTGCCAAGTGGCTGAATGGTGGATGCTGCGTCAGTCGTAAGGGCGAAAAACGGTCATAAGTCCCTTTTTTCAGTGGCTTTGTAATTTTGAAAGGTCACTAAATGAACTGTTGTAAGTCAAGGACTAACTGTTCTGACCCAGCTCCCCAGACACGAGAAAACCTCTGTTTTTTAAATCAATGATTCCTTTATTAGGAGTGCCGGCAGCTCCGGCAAAACAGTTTCTTCCTCACTGCAGGCTGACAAGTCTGCCACCCCTGTTCACCTCCGCCCGCTGCCTTTGATCCCCAGAGCTCGGGTGGGGCTTCGCTAGCAGCGGCGGCTCTTCCGTCCCAAGGACCGGCCCATAGATTTCCACTGCTCTCCTCTCTTCTGCCTTCTGTGCATCTGCGTGTCGGGCACTGGACCCAGGTGTTCCTCCTCTTCTTCATCAGCCATTTCCAGACCTGGGGGCTGTTGACTCTCCATCTGAGGGCTGATGGGTGGTTCAGGCTCCGCCTCTCTCTCTCTCTCTACTCTCTCCCCCCTCTCTCTACTCTCTCTCTTTCTCTTTCCGCCAGTTCCATTCCTTCTTCCTCCTCGGAGCTCCCAGGCTGCCCTGATGCTGACCTGACTCCCATTCCTCCTCCTTTTTCCTCCTCCTCCTCCTCTCCTACCTCTTCCTCCTCCTCCTCCTTTCTCCTCCCTCTTCCCCCTCCTCCCTTTTCTTCCTCCTCCCCCTCTTCCTCCTACTCTCCTCTCTCCCTCTCCTCCTTTTTCCTCCTCCTTTCCTACCTCTTCCTCCTTCCCTCCTTTTCCACCTCCCTGTCCATCCTCCTCCTGCTCCTCCTTTCTCCTCCCTCTCCACCTTCTTCTCTTCCTCTTCCCTTCCTCCCTTTTCCTCCTCCTCCCCCTCTTCCGCCTCCTCTCCTCTCCTCCCTCTCTTCCTTTTTCCTCCTCCTCCTCCTCTCCTACCTCTTCCTCCTTCCCCCCCTTTTCCTCTTCCCCTTCTTTTCCTCCTCCCTTTTCCACCTCCCTCTCCCTCCTCCTACTGCGCCTCCCTTCTGCGTTTCCCACCTTGTCAGTTTCTGTGCACTTTTGCCGGTTACGTTAATTTGTTTGCACACCTTCCAATTTTTCCAAAATAGGGACCAGAAAATCCTGGAAGCCTTTTCTGTATTGCCAGCGACAAAAACGTCGGCTTTGCTCTCTTCATTTGATGAAACGGGATACACGACACGTGTGCCCGGCTAATAACTCGCACAGCCAGCAGGCTCTCCGCTCTGTGGTTGGTGGGGCAGGTTATTGCTTCTCTTCCTGTAAATTGACATCAAAATCTATTTACACACGTCGGTTGCAGGAGGGGCCAGCCCGGAGTTCCTCTTCGGGGCCTTTGTGTCCGCTTCTGCTAGCAGAAGTTTTAACCTGGGCCTCGTCCCTTCCACTCGGCTTCTGCCCCGGGAGCTCAGGCAAGTGGGACCTCTCCCAAAGTTGAGAGAGAGAGAGAGAGGGAGAGAGAGAGGGAGATTTAAAGAATGAGTTCTTGGGATGGAAGAATGGATGGTTGGGTGGATAAATGGATGGAAGGAGAGATGGAGAGATAGATAGATAGATAGATAGATAGATAGATAGATAGATAGATAGA
>NW_020769492.1:263377-280412 GCF_900518735.1 Pseudonaja textilis
AGAGAGAGAGAGAGAGAGAGATGGATGGATGGGAGAGAGTAGGTAGATGATAGGTAGGTAGGTAGATAGATAGATAGATATGGATGGGGATTATTTGGTGGATAAATGAATGGGCAGATGCATAGGTATAAAGAGGAAGGAAGGGGTAGACAGTCAGTCAATGGAGATAGATGATGGACAGACAGAGAGAAAGGTGATAGTTGGATAGGTAGATGAGTTGTGAGAGAGACGATTAGAGGATATATGGTATGTATGAAAAAGGACATCAGCTGGAAACGGAACAAGGTTGGAGATCTTCATTTTGTTGGAAACATCTCACAGAGAGCCTGAGAAATCCATTTTGGCCTCCCTAACACTGGCAGATGGGCATTCCTCTTGGTTGCCCTGTTGGCTCCGTTAGTAGACACCAAAGAGGGTCTCACCCTGGCCTCCTCTTGCAAGGAGATGGCAAAAGCCCGCAAGAGAGGAAGGCAGGCTCCATCGTCCACGGCACTCTGGCTGCCTTCCGATGCCAAGATGGCTGGTGGACCATTCCCAGGGACCGTGCAATCCTCTCTTTGATCCCAGCTGGCCTTGCTGTTAGTGCTACTTTTTTAAAAAAAAAAAAACACGTGTGTTTACAGCACATACATACATACATACAGCTAATTCTGCTTGGTTTTTTTCCTCTCTCGTTTTTGCTACGAGATCCAACTGTCGGCGCACGATCTAAAAGTATTTTAAATAAATAAAGCCCTAGTCCTGCAGGGAGAGCGGAGTTTACCCAAAGCAACAAGATTGGCAGCCGAGCCTTTCTTTCTTTCTTTCTTCCTTTTTTTTTTTTAATTCCCAAGGACCTTTTAATCCTCTCTTATTTCTGCTGCTGTCCTTAAGGTTTTTATCTCCGTGACATGTTTACGTTTCCCTTTCATCCTTCTTTTCGGTTTGCGCCTCTTTTAAACAATGCTTGTCTTCCATTGATTGTATTTTCATCTCTGTGTGTGTGTGTGTGTGCGCATGTGTGTTTAAAATAATGACCTGTGTGGATGATATTTATGTCTTTTTAGTTGCTGTGGGGATTAATCGGTCTTGACAATAGAGGAATGAAATGTGGAGTAGCGAAATATGGTTTTAGAACAACAACGGCCCGCTCTTGAATAATGGGAAATAATGGAGGTACACTTGAAGATCGCAGGGTGGGCCTCAACTTACAACATGTTCATTTAGTGACCGTTTGAATGTACCGTGACGCCGAAGAAAGAAACTTGGGATCGTTTTTTTATACTTACGACCGTTAAAACATCTGGCTTCCCTCTTGACTCAGTTGTGACTGGATCCATCATAAATAGGAGTCAGTTGCCAAGTGGCTGAATTTTGATCAGGTGACCAGGAGGAGGCTGCCACGGTCGTAAGTGTGAAAAAAGGTCCTTTTTTTCAGTGCCGTTGTAACTTTGAACCGTCACTAAATGGACAGTTGTAAGTCAAAGACTACCTGTATTAGGCATTTTTGCTGCCGTGATTATGTATAAAACGATCAGCAGGGTGAGGATAAAGTATATTATTCATTGAAAGTTATGTTTATGTTAATATTAATGTTGTGTTTTATGTTGTGTTGTGTTGTGATTATGTTATATTTATGTTATGTTATTAGGGGCCAGATTTCTTCAGAACCGTCGTGTTTAAGAGCGTATTTCCATTTATTTCCATAGGTGTCTAGAGTGCTGCTATTCTGTGACAATTTGGAGGAAGTAGGCTGGTTTATGTGCTATAAGCTTGTTTGGGACTTAATGCAAAACCGTTGATTATTAAAATCTCTGAGCAAAGATTTAAGGGTTGGCATCAGCCAGAATTATAATTGCAATCGCAATCGTTAATGTCGGTTTTTCTTTTTTTACAGATTGCATTTTCACAGCACAGTAACTTTATGGATCTGGTGCAGTTCTTTGTCACGTTTTTCAGGTACAGTAGCGATACACCAAATTATTTTTATTCTTATTATATCATGGGGTGGGCAATTAATTTTCCCAAGGTGACCACGTGAAAATTTTTTAAATGCCTCTGAAGTTGCATTGGCATATAGGGACGCACAGATATATATATATATATATATACGCAGGTCTTGGCGTGTTCGGGTCTTTTCCCGTGTAAGATTGAGACCATCTTGGCAACGTGCTCTTAATCTTACATGGGAGAAAACCCGAACAGGCCAAGATGGATGGATTGATGGATAGATAGATAGATTTTGATAGGTGTGAAGTCTTGAAAGGGAACAATAGAACTACGTAGTAATATGTTTAAGGAAGCTAAGTTTCAGGATCCTGAATCAGTAGGCTTATGCCCTTTCCTTATTAATAAACTTACCTTTTCCTTGGCTCAGCGATGAAACGACACCCGAGCATATAATGTGATTTTCCTCTCGGATGGATCCGTAGCCGTTGCCTCCTCAAGGTTGTTCGGGGGGTCCTCTCTGGAATGGCTTTGAGATGGGAACCAGTGGAGTTTTCCAGTTGTTGGTTGTCCATCCTTGTAGGTCAGAGGTCCCCAAACTTGGCCACTTTGTGGATTTCAACTCCCAGAATTCCTCAGCCAGCTTTGCTGGGAGTTGAAGTCCACCAGTCTTAAAGTGGCCAAGTTTGGGGACTCCTGTTGTAGGCAGTTGGATCCAAAAGAATGGCCATAAGATTTGGAAGTCGGGGGGAATATTGGTTACAAAAACTATTAAGAGCCTTCCTTCCTTTCTTGGAGAAAAATGATAAGAGCGCTTTTGTAAAATCAGCGCCCACTGTGGTTCTTCTGATAAAAAGCCTTAAATAAAGAGCTCAGATCCAAACCAGGTTTGTGGGTCGGCCGGTTTCCAGCCTCTCACGGTCCTCGCAACATGTTTCCGTCTGAAAAATGGGGGATCAGAGACATCTTGCTTGTTTCCTTCTTATTTTTTCCTAAATGACAATTAATGATAACATTTGCCTAGAATCTGCTCTGCGTCTTGGGAAATGAGCAGCCGGATAAATCTCCGGCGGTGAATAAATCAATAATATAGGCACTGTTCATCTTCTAGTTTCATTTTCTAGTTTCATAGGTGTTCCAAAGAAGACATTACCTGAGGTTTTGTTTTTGTTTTTTAAAAAGGAAGCAGGAGAAATCCTCATCATTTTAGTCCCTCCTCCACTGTGTGTGTGTGTGTGTGTGTGTGTGTGTGTGTGTGTGTGTGTGTATTTTCACATATTTAGTTCTGTTTCCCCAATGAGGTCAGTTGCAGTCAAAGAGCCCGTTTGGTCTAATGGTTAAGGCAACAGGTTACAAAATGGGAAACTGAGTTCTAGTCCCGCCTTAGACATGAAAGCCAGCTGGGTGACTTTGGGCCAATCACCAGGAGATGGTGAGTTCTAGTCCCGCTTTAGGCATGAAAGCCAGCTGGGTGACTTTGGGCCAATAACCAGGAGAGAGTGAATTCTAGTCTCACCTTAGGCATGAAAGCCAGCTGGGTGACTTTGGGCCAATCACCAGGAGACGGTGAGTTCTAGTCCCGCCTTAGGCATGAAAGCTACAATGCAATTTTTTTTTGGCAGGAAGGGGTCAGTTTTGATGTATCTAAGATTGAAGCCAGGCAAGGACAGCTCACAGAATTTATTTCTCTTCCCTTCCTTCCTTTTCAGCTGCTTCTTGTCTCTGCTTCTGGTGGCTGCTGTGGTTTGGAAGATTAAGCAAAGCTGCTGGGCATCGCGACGGAGAGAGGTGCGTCAGGATGACACAATTACCGCTTTCTGCAATGATCTGTGTGGTTTTTAATCTCAGCTTCTAGGTTCCCCCTTCTCCCTCCCCCACTTAAAGAGAAGCAACAAATTTGCTTTGGGTAAAAAAAAACTAATGTCCAGGATTGGTATGCAGGTGGGCACCGCTCTGCTCCTCGTTCCTGGCACTTGCACCATTGATAGTCCTTGAGTTGCAACCATTAGTTTTCGCAACTGCTCCAAGTTACAACAGCACGCCCGAAAAGTGACTTATGACTTTTCCTCGCACTCAGAACCGTTTCATCGTCCCCAGGGTCACGACAGCGAAACTGGCAGTTTGTGTCCTGTCCCAGATGGGTTCTGACTATCAGTGGGGGAGGGTGGATTTACATAACGATTGCATGTTTCAGTTAACAACCAGAGATTCACATAATGACCATCGCCAGAAAAAAAACAACACAATCCTCCCATGAAATCGGTCATGTGGATGTCCCATTTTATGACTATCACAACTGATGAACTGCAATGGGCAGGCTCCGTTACAGTCGTAAGGCAAGGACTACTTTGTCCATGTATAACAGTGGTGGCTACTCTTTTTGGGGTTCCTGTGCCAAAAATTGTGGGTGTGCTTGCACGTTCGCGCTCGCGTGCCAGCACCCAGAAGGCAATGCGTGCCACACTCACTACACATGCGTGTGCAATCCCCACCCACCCTCCTCCGCCACCCCCTTACCTGCACTGCACCTCACAGCTGATTTTTGGTCAGTTGGAGGCCTTTATGGGCCTCCCAGAGGCTTGAGGGAGGCTTCTGCAGGCTTTGCAGGCCGAAAACTAGGCCTGTTTCGTCACTTCTGGTATTTCCGGAAAAACAGTGATGAAACGGGCCTAGTTTTCGGCCTGCAGAAGCCTTCCTCAAGCCTCTGAGAGGCCAAAAAAGGCCTCAAACCAGCTAAAAATCAGCTGTGAAGCGCACACATGTGCAGTGAGGTTTGTTTGCCTGCAGCTCGCATGCCGGCACAAATGGCTCTGCGTGCCACAGGTTCGCCATCACGGATATATAACTTCAAGTTCCTTGAAAAAAAGAGGCAGCTCATTTCCATATAACTCAGTGCAGAAGCAGGTGTGTTAAGCATTTGCTGTAATTTCTAGCCTTTGTTTTTCTGTTTTGGTTTGTCTACGCTTTGTTTTTAAATTTGAAAAAAAAAATGTTAAGTAGCACAAACACAAAGATTAAGGGGTGTGAAAAGAACAAAAGAGTCAAATACAAACAATAACACTACGAATAAGCAAACGAGAGATCTGGAGCGTCACGTAGATTATGGTTTTTCCAGCATATTGTTAATTACTTGCAAGTAGCAGAACATATTATGCTCACTTTAAATTTTTAGAAACTGCTATTAGGCTAAAGAATATGTTATTACGAACAGTGGTCAGCTCCGTTCAAAATTAAGAGGTATAATTAATGAATCAGTGTTGCCAAGGTAGTGGAAGTGGAATATCCCATGAAGTTAAATTATAGATTCCATCCATAGAAAAATCAAAATTTTGGAGGGTGCAACGCTGGGCGTCAAATTATAGTCCAGGCATGCTTCCCAGTTAGAATTCAATTCCTCATCAGATTTAATTTTAAGTTACGAAGGTATTCTGGACACGGAAGCATATTCCTTAATTTAATACGCAGCAGTTAAAACAGGTTGTCCTCAACTTAACGTCAGCGCTGAAAAAAGGGAGTTATGACCATTTTTTAAACTTATGACCATTGCAACATCCCCTTACTCACGTGACCAAAATTCAGAGGCTTGCCAACTGGCATGTACTTATGACAGTTACCGTGTCCCGAACTCACCTGATCTCCTTTTGCGACCTTCCGACAAGCAAAGTCAATGGGGAAGCCAGATTCACTTAACAACCGCATTACTCACTTAACAATGGCAGCGATTCACTTAACAACCGTGGCAAGGGAGGCCATAACACGGGGCGGAATTAACTTAGCAATTGTTTCACTTAGGATCGAAAAGCTTGGGTGGTCGTACGTTGAGGACTATCAATCAAAGCTAATCCAGTGTATTTGTCAGGATTCCGGCAGTTGCCCCCAATTAAATCCTGAGTCTCGAGCCAAACTTCCAAAACTTCAAAAGGATTTATTGGGAGTTAACATGTCGGCACTGCCTGGGTGCAGCCAACTCTGTGACTGTCATGCCCCTGCTGGAGTCTGACTCAGAGAGAGGAGGAACAGCTGACAGGGAGTGGAGTTGTGGCTCCGGCGGTTGTGGAGGAGGCTGGGGAAGGGCAGAGGCCAGCTGGGCATTCAGAGGAAGACCCAGGTCCATCCCCTCTTCATCCTAGGGCACGCAGGGAGAAAAATGAATGGCGTGTCTATGGGGGAGGAAGGGGCCCTGATCCCCTTCATGGGCTGCAGCTGGGAGGACTGTTTAAAAGGACAAACTGCGCATGGCCCAGTGCTGGAAGCAAAGCGTGAAATAATTCTAGTCTTTCAGTTCTTATCTGAGTTCTGGCGTCCTTCCCAGTGTGTGTATTTCGATATCTGTGGACGTCTTCAAGCCCTTATCCTGCCTGGTCTCATGAATTGCTTCAGTGCAGTTTGTGTTGTTGTTTTTTCTGTTTATAATTTATATGTATTTTGAGTTTGGAGGGAATTTCTTCCTTTTCGTAACTGTTTGTGGGGGAGTTTTTTTTGTCTCCAGTCGAGGATATTTGGAGCTCTGAAGCCAAGTTGAAGGAATTAAAGGGACTTCACCTGTTTTTGGGACTTTGTTGCTTTTGTATCCCACCTGGGTCATCACAGTGACACATCATTCCTTGTCACCCTTGACCCTGGTTTTCCTTCCACCCCCTGGGTGTATCATAATTCGTATTCTCCAATGGGACACATCCATAGCCAAGAGTCATCAATCATGCTTTCCAGTTAAGATTTTTGCATAGCAGATACTTCAGTCACCTAGTTACTATCTCTGAAAAACTATGTATGGAATGCACTTTCGATTTCCAAGCTGCCACACTGTGCTTTCAAAACTCTTCCCCACTACCTTTCTGTTGGCAGCTCTAAGACGACCGTAGAAATATTTTATGAGTTGGTAGTATTTTCTCTGCAGTCTTGTGGGTCCAAATGTGCTTCTCTCTGTTTCTCTCACACACACACATATACACACATGCACAATCATGCCCCTCTCGCTGCGTTTGACCAAACCTTTGCAAGTAAGCATATCAGCCTCGCTCCCAAGACCTCTGCAATTTGAACGAAGTGTAATATTTTACGAAGGATTTAATTGTAAAGGAAATTGACTGTACGTTGCTGCCCCAGCCATACCTGCCAGTTAAGTCTTAATTACTCTTTTTCCTCAAGATACCGATATTGCTCTGTTTTCCGAGATTGCCATGGCTACAGTCGCCTAACCCAACATTTGTTCGCATTCAGAGTGTTTCTCTTTCCATTGATTTTTTTTTTGACATTTCCATTCTTCGGCTGGCTCTTGTTTTTGGTACAAATAGGCAGGCACCTTGGATTCAGGAAAGAGATTTATCGATAGAAAAGGATATTTGTAGCTCTGCGTTGAACCGTGTGTGTCTGGGGTGTCCTTGGTGCACTCTGAGCTTGGTGGCATTCCTGCAGACATTTCATTACCAAATTAGGCTACACCATCAGTGTTACAAGGGAGTGGGGTTTGCCAAATGGACAAGGAAGAGAAGTGTGGGGCCCTTGGTGCTTTCCGAGGTTGGCTGTTTTCTTACAGGTGCTTTTTGACGCAACTAGGTAACATCTTCAGAGGTAGAAGAGAGTGGGATTTGTACGGAAGAGGAGGAGGAGGAGGAGGAGGAGGAGAACGATGATGGTGGTGTCCTTAGTGCTCTCTGATCTTGATGATGTCCTTGCAGACGTCTCATTACCAAACTAGGTAACATCATCAGTGCCACAGAGACTTATCACTGAACTTCCCAGGAGGAGGAGGAGGAGGGGAACCGACCACGCATAACTTCTACTACTCCCTTGCCCTGATGGCAGGATCCTGTTTGACTGAGGCTGGAAAAACGAGACCATAAAGACCCCGTGGTCAAGTGGTCAGGTTGACCCCGTGGTCAATCCTAAACCACACAGCTTAGAAAGAAGAAAGCCATTTTGGATTCCAGACGAGATCCGGGCCTTGGCTGAGAAGGGTAGCCAAATCTACGGTGGTTCTCCTTGGTGATGTTTTGAAGACCTAAGAGAGTATGCTTTGGAGGAAGCCAAGTGGGGTGTGACCATCACAGCTTGCAAGTACTTTGCCATCTCTCCTAGCAAACTTGAGAGAAACTAGACAATTATTTTCTAATTCTAAGTATGAGGTGAGATGTCCGACATCCACTAAAGATTAGCCAATAATAATAATGATGATGATAAATAATAGTAATAATAATAATAATAATAATAATAATAATAATAATAATAACCATCATCATCATCTACCAACCAGCCCCAAAGGCTGTGAATCTCACTAAAGATTAACTAATAATAATGATGATGATAAATAATAATAATAATAATAATAATAATAATAATAATAATAATATCATCGTCATCATCAACATCATCATCTACCAACCAGCCCCAAAGGCTGTGAATCTCACTAGAGATTAGCCAATAATAATGATGATGATAAATAATAATAATAATAATAATAATAATAGTAGTAACCATCATCATCATCATCTACCAACCAGCCCCAAAGGCTGTGAATCTCACTAAAGATTAACCAATAGTAATAATAATAATAATAATCTTTATTGTCATTGTACATATATACACAGTATACATATACAATGAAATTCATATAACACTCAGAAACTAGACTCAACATGCACACACACACACACACACGACAATCCCCAAACACACCCCCACGCACCAAAATTCCCCTCCCCCTAAAACACACAAGCATCCATGCAACAGACAAAGTAATCCTGTCCAACCGCTCACTGATGGTGGTCCTTAGGTTCATTGTGGAGTGGCATTATAGCTCTGGGATAAAAGCAACCTTGGCGACTTTAAGATCTGTGGACTTCAACTCCCAGAATTCCCCAGCCAGCCAGGCTAGCTGGGGAATTCTGGGAGTTGATGTCCAGAAGGTCTTGAAGTCAAGCAAGATTGGACACACCTGGTGTTACCTGTTTTAAGAACGTAGAAGATGCAACCGGATGATGTTTTAGAGCTGTGCAGGACAATTTATTTCCCTTCTGTCCAATTGGAGGGGTGTTTAACATCACAACAATGCAGATTAGTAAGAAAACCCATCAATAAATAAACTTCAACAACTTTTCGGTCTGCTCCATCTAACAGGCATGGAGAAATCCGAAGACGAAAAGGAACGTAACAAAATGTTAAAAAGCGACAAGCACGTCTAAATCCGATTAAAGTAAGCACAATATCTTTACAATCTCCAACTTTTGAGCATCCCCCAGTCTTTGGAAAGTTGAAAACATTTGACCCACCCTACAAACAGCCGCTGTTTTTCTCTCTCCAGATTTTCTGGGTGAAACTCTTCCCAGAGATGGGGCTGTTTTCGCCCCCCCCCCCCACCCTTCCTCTAAATTAAACATTATTAATCAGGGTATTTTTATTTTTATTTTATGCTGGAGAAAGGCAGAGAAATGCCGTGTTCTGCCCCAGGCCAAGTTAAAATATTTAATGAGGGTTTAGACAGTAAATGTCACCGGTATGAAATGATTTTTAAATACTTGTTTTGCAACGGTGATCCTTACAGTAGTTTATTAGGCTAAGTCCGTTATCCTTGGTTTATGCCTTGAATCTAAAACAACCAGTCAAATTTCACCAAAAGTTTGTGTCAATTCATAAGTCTTTTTGGAGTTGTCAACAGAAAAGGAAGGAAGGACAATGTGGAAGCTTGCAAACGGAAAGTGCATTCCATAAATGTTTTTCAAAGATAGTAACTAGGTGACCGAAGTTTCTTCCGTGTAAATCTCTAACTGGAGAGCCTGATTGATGACTCTGGGCTATGGAGGTGTCCCATTGGAGGATATGAATTACGATACACCCAGAGGGGTGGGGGAGAAAGAGGGAGAGGGAGAAAGAGAGGGAAGGAGGGAGAGGGGGGAGAGAGAGGGAGAGTGGGAGAAGAGGAGAAAGAGAAAGAAAGAGGGAGGGAGGGAGGGAAAGAAAGAAAGAGAGAGGGAGGGAGCGGGAGAAACAGAAAGAGAGAGAGAGAGAGAGAGAGGGAGGGAGAGAGGGAGAGAGGTGGGGTGGCTAGGATTGGCACTATCGCAGCCCAGGGCAGCACTGCAGAACATTTAATTTTCTTTTAGTCCATCTGAGTCCCCTCTTGTCCCATACGAGCATCTTTGAGCCTTAGCACCCCTTTCTCAAATCCCTGGATAAAATGGAGGAAACGGGATCCCTCCATTTGGGGAATTATAATAATTCCTTAAATAATGACATGGCATGATTCTTTGGGGCTCCGTTGATGGGGGAGCCGTCATTATAGTCTTCTGCATTCCTCATTTGTATTTGCATTGGGGTCTTTTATTTTTTAGCCCTCTGCTTGCCACACAGGTCATTTTATTGTCTTTATTTTTTCCTGTTTTGGGGCCTGGTTCTGATCGCGTAATGGGTTTAAATGGGTTTAATCCATGACTGATTAAGCCTCCATTTGTCTTGTTGTGGTTTCATGTGACACCCAATTCCCACAAGGTTCATTTTCTCTCTCTCTCTCTCTCTCTCTCTCTCCCCTTCTTCTCTGTTTGTCGTAATTTGAAAAGTGAAAACGCCTGTTGAGAAGCATTTGAATTTTAATTTTTTTGGCCCCCTTTTTCTTTTTTTCCCCCTCAAAAATAAATAAATAAATAAAAAATATGCCGTCAATGTGGCTTTACAAAGTTGGTTACAAACCTAATTAGCTAACGTTAATGCAATCGCTGCCCCAGGGAACTGAAAACTTAATTTTAAGCGATGATGGAAATACCACCGCAGAATTATTTATCGGTTGCCTCATGTGGATCTCTGCATAAGGGAGGCTGTGTGTGTGTTTTTCCCCCTCCGTTTTTCGCTTCTCGAAGGACCCGGCGTGTTTATTTTAGGCATTTCGGGGTTTCTTACTGTAAAAAATCAAATCAAATCAAATCCCCAAAGTTACAAAATCTGTATTTTGGCTTTTTCCCTCAGTGCTTAGATGAGATGAAAGTACGGAGGGCTTTTAAAGAATTGAAAACAGGTTTTCAAGGGCTGGGAACACTCCTTTTTAATACAGATAGTCCTCGACTTACAGCAGTTCTCCAACAGCTTGAAGTTACAACAGCACTGAAAAAAAGAGGGCCATTTTTCACACAGTGGCAGCATCCCCACGGCTCCCCGTGGGGTCAAAATTTGGCACCTAGTTTGTATTTACGACGGTCGCCATGTGCCCGGGAGTCATGTGATCCTCTTTTTGCGACATTCTCAAAGATTCATCTCATCCTGGGCACCCTTTTTCTTTTTTAAACTGTTGCCATCTGGCAGACTGTACAGGGAAATAGGAACAAGGACAAAGAGGCTGGAAAGGAAACTGGGGAAGGGCAAAGTCCAGCTGGGCAGAGCAGGGGAGAGGTAGAACAAGGGAGAGGGGGTTCAGAGGAAAACCCAGGCCCACCCGCCCCTTCATCCTAGGACACGCAGAGAGAAACGGAGAAGGGAGCAACGTGGGTTGCGTGGCTTACGGGGGAGAAAAGGGCCCTGATTCCCTTCATTAGCCCCAGCTGGGAAGAGAGTTGAAAAGAAATGCATGCTGAGTGCAGTAGCTTCTGGGAGCAAACGGGACTTTATCTTGTGTTGTCGTGGCTTATCTGTGTTCCTGGCATCTTCCCAACCATGTGAGTTTTGCCGTGCCTTCAACTCTGAAATTCTTGCTCCTGCTAAACCGATTACTTCAGTTTGGCTTGATTGGACTTCTAGTTACAGTTTGTGTTGACCATGTTTTGCACATGTGTTTGTGTGTGTGTGTGAGAGAGAGAGAGAGAAGGAGAGAGAAAGGTTAGATCAGATCTAACCTCTTTCTCTCTCTCTCTCTTCCTCCTTCCCTCTCTCTCTCTCTCTCCCTTCCTCCTTCCCTCTCTCTCTCTCTCTCTCTCCCATCAACATCAGTAAGCCACCGTCAGTCACAATGCATATTAGTGGTCCCCGGGATTTACAATTACGAGTTTGGTGGTCCCTGAGGTCCAGACGTTTGACAACCCCTGCCCAAAACACCAGAGGACAAGACAAAAAATGATAGATGCAAACTAACCAAGGACAGAAGCAACCCGGAATTAAGGAGAAATTTCCTGACAGTGATGACAATTAACCAGCGGAACTGCTTGCCACCAGAAGTTGCGGATGTTCCATTGGTGGAAGCTTTTAAGAAGACTCGTTTGTGTGAAATGGTAGAAGGTCTGTCTCCGGCTTGAGTTGGGGCTGGACTAGATGACCTCCAAGGTCCATTCCAGCTGAATTGGAAAAAAACAACAACGAAAAATGGTGTTCACACATAACATTAAGCCACGAGGCAGGCACAGGTTGCAAACGGCAACAACTAGATGGAATCAAAACTTTTATTTGGATCACAGATCAGCATGAAGTAACACCAGACAACTAGATTTGTACATTACACTTAGCCAAAATCAAATAAACCCCATTAGGGCTTGATTTGATGTGAGAAGTTGGTCCGTATGTTGAGCATGCCATTGAATAGCAGGAATTGATCATAAGCATAAACGCATAATATTTTCCACCATATACAGTATACGTATTAGCCGTTTTGCCTGCTAAACATATAATAAATATCCATATACTATGCTTCCTTCTGACAACTCCAAACATGGCCATTAGTCTGGTTTTGCTGCCTCCAGCCATTACACAATTATTTGGAAAACGCTTTTCAGTTTTTTCTGTCAAGGGAGGCATTGCTATACGTCTTAGCGCATCCAACCTGTAGTTTGGATACTACCTCTTTTATTTCTTTGCTATGAAATGTATTGGCAAATTATACGTTACGGTTCTTTGTCTGGCTTTATTTTGCTGTCGCTCTTACTGCAGATTCTCTCATTGTGCATGTCCTAAAATATCCTGTCTTATGAGTAGACTATACATAAAAGCAAAATGCCCCTCACGCATCATCAGAAAATCTCCACAACCGTAAAGCCTACAAACTTGAAATTTGGCCCTTATGTTCCTCCTGGCTCCTAAGTGCTCACTAAGAAAGGATTGTTCAAAATGACCATCAGAGCATTAGTATTTCCTATACTACTACTACTACTATTATTATTATTATTATTATTATTATTATTATTATTATTATTATTATTATTATTTATTATGCTCTGATGCTAAGGAGTTCTACTCCCTTCCCCACCTGGAAATAAATCTCTTCCAAAGGCAAAACACAAGCAGAGAGGAGTTTCAGTTTTAGTTTCAGAGCACCAAGCAGCTTTAGTACAGAACAGTTGAGCTAAGCCACGCCCAGGCTCCTTGCTGTCTCCTTCTTGCTCACACAGCAAATACTGCTTCAGTTTCCAAACAGCCCTCAACTCTTTCACACACTGACAGGACATTAGCCAGAGGAATACCGGTGGATACTGGGAGGCAGAGGCAGAATTTCCCCCTCCCCCCACCTTAATTTTCCTCCCCAAAAACTAAGCCCAACCACATAGTTTCGTCGCAAAGCACGGGTATCGAGCTAGTGATAAATAAGACAGCTGTGGGATGGAGTGGATTGGACAGAGGTTGAATGGTGGGCTCCTTGGTGCTCTCTGAGCTTGGTGGCTTTCTTGGCAGACGTCTCATGACCCAACTAAGTAACATCATCAGGGCTAGAAGGGAGTGAGGTTTATAGGGAGGAGGAGGAAGAGGGGAGGAGGAGAACGGAGAGGTCCTTGGCGCTCTCTGAGATTGGTGGCTTTCTTGCAGACGTTCCATTATCAAACCAGTAAGAGTGCTGGAGGTGGTGGTGTCCTTTTGATGACGTGATGATTATCAGTGCTAATTGGCACTGATGTTGTTACTTCGTTTGGTAATGAAACGTCTGCACGAAAAGTTCAGAGAGCATCAAGGATCCCACAGTCCTCCTCCTCCTCCTCCTCCTCCTCCTCCTCCCCCCTGCAAGCCCCACTCGCTCCTAGCATTGATGATGTTACTTAGTTTGGTAATGAAACGCCTGCACGAAAAGTTCAGAGAGCATCAAGGATCCCACAGTCATTGTCGGCATTGTCGTCGTCCTCCTCCTCCTTCTCACAAACCCCACTCCATTCTAGCACTGATGATGTTCCCTAGTTGGGTAACGAAACGTCTGCAAGAAAACCACCATGCTCAGAAAGCGCCAAGGATCCCGCAGTTCGACCCTGAGCTGCAAATATTCTTCTCTATCGGATCGCATATAGCATTTAAAAAAAAAAAAAAGTGGACAGAATAGCCAAGATTGGGATCTGACCAGCAGAAGAGAAAAACAGGCCTGTTATTTCTCATGACTTGGAAAATTTACATCTGTTGATGCAATCTAAAATTGCATTTGTGTTTTTTGGGCGGTTGGTTTTTTTTTTGCTGCCACCTCTCACCGCAAACTCCTCTTCACTTTGCATTCGATTATTATTTCAAGTTGTCTCTTGACAAGCTCTATTGTCAAGCCCGGTATTTTCCTATCCTGTGCTTTTGTGTCTCTTCAGCGGCATTTATAGGAATTGGGAGACCGTTTCTCTTAATGCGCAAAGCCCCGACGACATCAAAATTGTCCTCTTTTGGAGAAGGCTGCCTTATTAATGACTTAAGTGAAGAAATAGAAGGAACGCATTAAAAGCAAAGAGAAAAAAAAAAAGAGAACAGAAGACCCCAAAATGCAATTCTAAATTATCTTTGGGAATTAAATCACCCTGAGCATAACGGTAGCATTTAAGGCATTCTGTCTCTCATTGTGTGTTGATAGTATGGGTGATTCTTGACTTACAACCACCATCGAGCCCAAAATACCCAAGGGTGGGATTCTACCTGGTCGCACCGTTTCTATAGAACCGTTTGTTAGGATTCTGCCCAGTTCAGAGAACTGGCAAATCGTGCCACTGGCCGGCCCCTCTCCTCCCCACCCCACCAACTCACCCCTTACCTGGCAAACTTGCCTGCTAAATTGCTATTTTTCCTTTTTCTTCCCCCTTGACCATCAGCTGTTCTGCTGTGCCGGGAGATTTAGATGAGCTAGAAAGCAGGAAATCCTTGGATTTCTTGCTTTCTAACTAATCTAAAAGCAGAGCTGAACCTTCCTTAGGACTGAAGCTTTTATTTTTCAGTGCAGACTCAGGTAGCAGATGGCAGAAAGGCAGATCTCTGAATGAATCTGCGATTCTGGGTGCAGCTCAATCTGCCTGCCTCTGCTTTGCCTGATTTTGGGTAAAAGTTGCTCTTTTTAATTTTTTTTTTAAAAAAATCAATATTTACATATAAGGTGTGTTGTGAGTTAATTTTGTGAGTTTGCTTGCCAGCAGATATTATGGTGACAGACTCAGGGAGCCGATGGCAGACGGATAGATCTCTGAGTGAATCTGTGTTTCTGCAAGCAACTCAATCTGCTTTGCCTGCTTTGGGGTAAAAGTTGCTCTTTTTTAAAATTAAAAAAAAAAATCAATATTTACATATAAGGTGTGTTGTGAATTAATTTTGTGAGTTTGCTTGCCAGCAGATATTATGGTGACAGACTCAGGGAGCAGATTGCAGATGGATAGATCTCTGAGTGAATCTGTGATTCTGCAAGCAACTCAATCTGCTTTGCCAGATTTTGGGTAAAAGCTGCTCTTTTTTAAAAAAAATTTTTTAAAAATCAATATTTACATATAAGGTGTGTTGTGAGTTAGTTTTGTGAGTTTGCTTGCCAGCAGATATTATGGTGACAGACTCAGGTAGCAGATTGCAGACGGATAGATCTCTGAGTGAATCTGTGATTCTGGAAGCAACTCAATCTGCTTTGCCTGCTTTGGGGTAAAAGTTGCTCTTTTTCAATTTTTTTAAAAAAATCAATATTTACATAAATATTACAATATTTACATACAAGCCACGCCAGCCAGTCATGTGACCACCAAGCCATGCCCAACCAGCAAGCCACCAGCCAGGCACATGACCACCAAGCCACACCCACAAATTAGGCCACGCCCACAGAACTGGTTGTTAAGACGTTGGAATCCCACCCCTGAAAATATCCATTGTTAAGTGAGACCTTTGTTGTGAATTTACCCCCACCCCCATTGCCACAGTTGTTTAAGTGAATCCCTGCAGTTGCTGAGTTAGGCAACAACGGTCGTTAAGTGGATCTGGCTTCCCCATGGGCTTTGCTCATCAGAAGGTCGCAAAAGGGGATCACCTGACAACCCCCCAGCCCGGATACTGCGACCGTCACAAATACGAGACAGTTGCCAAGCATCCGGATTTTGAACACTTGATTGGGGTTGCTGCAACGGTCGTAAGTGTGAAAAATGGTCATAAGTCACTTTTTTTAGCACCGTTGTAACTTTGAATGATCACTAAGTGAACTACTGTAAGTCGATGACCTAATAACTCCACAGTCCTCCTCCTCCTCCTCCTCCTCCTCCTCCTCCTCCTCCTTCACCACCAGCACTCTGCAAACTCCCCGCATTCTAGCATTGATGATGCTACCTAGCTGGGTCACGAAACGTCTGCGAGAAAGCCCCCAAGCTCAGAGAGCCCCAAGGACCCCCTTTCCTTTCAATCCCTGAGCTGCAAACATTCTCCTTTATTGGTACCATTCAAGAAATCATACGGTGTGTGTGTGCGCGTGCGTGCGCGTGCGTGCATGCACCGATAAAACCAACCCACCGAATAAAAAGCTTACTTTTTCCGCCAGGCCTCTCTCAGCTCTGCCCTTCTTGCTCTCCGAGCCGTTTTCTCCCACCCTTATTCGACGCCTCCTGGTAGCCGTAGAGACCCCCATCGTGACTGGGGTCTTTGGAATGGGTCCCTGGCAGCCGTCCTGCGTGTGACTTAGCCAGCTTCCAAACACGCTGTGTGTGTGTGTGTGTGTGTGTGTGTGTGTAAGGTTTGCATTGTCTTATTATTTGAAGGGTGAACAAGCTGTATAGACGTGTGCAAGGGAACCTCACGGGTGGGTGCTTTGATTGTGCGAATGTTGGACTCCTTGCAGAGTTAATGACTTCTGCTAGATTCTTATTTCAGGCATACTTATCAGGACAGCTTGATCCCTCTCTCTCTTTCTCTCTCTCTCTTTCTCTCTCCCTCTGCTTCTCTCTCCCTCTGCCTCTCTCTCTTTCTCTCCCTCTCTCTCTTTCTCTCTCCCTCTGCCTCTCTCTCTCTC
>NW_020769492.1:280512-295134 GCF_900518735.1 Pseudonaja textilis
CTCTGCCTCTCTCTCTCTCTCTTTCTCTCTCCCTCTGCCTCTCTCTCTCTCTCTCTTCCTTTTTTCTTGTCTTTTTTTTCACAGCCATTAGACAAAAAGCGTTTTATGGTAGCTAGAGGGCACAATTATGGGAGCAGCAACCCAGCAATCTGCCTTTTTTTGGGGGGGGGGGGGGGGGGGGCTTTCTCCACTTTGCAATCTGCTAAACATCTTTTAAAGTGGGAGGTTAAAAGAGATGCTTCCGTGCATTCGGTGGGACTTCTCCCCGGTCAATTCTGCAGCGGCAGATTACTTGACTTAACAGATAAAAAAATAATCAGAGTTGGAAGGGACCTTGTAGGTCATCTAGTCCAACCCACCTGCCCAAGCAGGAGACCCTACACCATTTCTGACCGATGGCAGTCCAATCTCTTCTTGAAAGTCTCAAGTGATGCTGCTCCCACAACTTCCGAGGGCAACTTCTGTTCCATGGGTTGATTGTTCTCACTGTCAGAAAGTTTCTCCTTATTTCCAGGTTGAATCTCTCCTTGTTCAGTTTCCATCTATTGTTCCTTGTCTGGCCTACAGGCACTTTAGAAAACAGCTTGACCCCCTCCTCCTCCTCTCTGTGGCAGCCCCTCAAATACTGGAAGACCATTTTCATGTCACCCTGGTCCTTCTCTTTTACCAGACTAGCCAAGCCCAGATCCTGCAACCGTTCATTGTATGTTTTAGCTTCCAGTCCCCTCATCATCCTGGTTGCTCTTCTCTGTACCTTTTTCTAGAATCTCAACATCTTTTTTATAATGTGGTGACCCAAAGTGGATGCAGGACTCTAGGTGTGGCCTTACTAAGGCTTTATAGAGGGGTATTAGTACCTCCCTTAGTCTTGATTGTATCCCTCTTTTAATGCAATTTAGGATTGCATTGGCTTTTTTGGCTGCTGCTGCACATGGCTGGCTCCTATTTAGCTGGTTGTCCATTAAAGACTCCAAGATCCTCTCACAGTTCCTGCTATTGAGCCTGGTTTCACCCAGTCTACATGGGTCCTTTGGGTTTTTCTTGCCTAAGTGTAGGACTTTCCTTTTCTCTCCATTGAATTTCATTTTGTTAGATACGGCCCAGGGTTCTAGTCTGTCAAGATCCATCTGGATCTTCAGCCTATCTTCTTGGGTGTTAGCTATTCCTGCCAGCTTAATATCATCTGCAAATTTGGTAAGTTCCCCTTTTATTCCCTCATCTAAGTCGTTAATGAAGATATTGAAGAGTCCTGGGCCTTAGACGGAACCTTGTGGCACCCCATTGCTTACTTCCCTCCATGTAGACGTAGACCCATTAAGGACTACTCGTTGAGTACGGTTTGCCATCCAGTTGCAAATCCATCTAGTGGTGGTGCTTTCTATTCCACTTTTTTCTAGCTTACTAAGAAGTAGGTTGTGGTCTACTTTGTCGAATGCCTTGCTGAAATCTAAATATCTTATGTCCACAGTATTTTGCTGGTCTACTAATTTAGTCACTGTGTTGAAGAATGAAATAAGATTGGTTTGGCATGATCTGTTCTTAACAAACCCGTGCTGACTGCTAGTTATTCCTTTACTTGTTTCTAGATGTTGGCAGATATATCAAGATGGATGGATGGATAGATAGATAGATACATATATCAAGATGGAGGGAGGGTGGGAGGGAGGGAGAAATAGATAGATAGATAGATAGATAGATAGATAGATAGATAGATAGATGATAGATAGATAGATAGATGATAGATAGATAGATAGATAGATAGATAGATAGATAGATAGATAGATAGATTTCTGCTCAGTTCCTGGGGATCTGCGCCAACTGCATCCTTCAGGCTTCAGTATCACAATTTCACAAATACAATCTGAATGTGTCATTCAGCGGGCAGGACCCAGTTTGATATCCAGCCCAGTACAATAACTGGAAGTATGGCTCTTCAGGTCTCCATCTCTTTCTGGCCTTCGGTGCATTCATTATTTATGGGGGCCATTCATTTCGCACCTCCACATGAATCGGGTGGCTTCAGAGGCCCGCTGCCTCTATGTGGCTTGGTGGCGTCACTGCCCCTCTGTCCTGGGGGCTCCTATTGTTATAGCTAGCGCTTCCGTCCTGAATTGGGAATGAGAAATGAAGTGGGTTGACCTCCCAACCATCTCAAGAGGGACAAGGAAGGAAGGAAGGAAAAGAAAGGAAGGAAGAAGGAAAGAAAGCAAGAAAGGAAAGAAGGAAAACAAGGAAGGAAGGAAAGAAAGGAGGAAGGAAGAAGGAAAGAAAGAAAAAAGCAAGGAAGGAAAGAAAGCAAGGAAGGAAGGGAAAGAAAGGAAGTAAAGAAAGAAAGGAAGGAAGGAAGGAAAGGAAGAAAAGAAAACAAGAAAGGAAAGAAAGCAAGGAAGGAAAGAAAACAAGGAAGGAAGGGAAAGAAAGGAAGTAAGGAAAAAAAGAAAGAAAGAAAGAAAGAAAGAAAGAAAGAAAGAAAGAAAGAAAAGAAAGCAAGAAAGGAAAGGAAGGAAGGAAGAGAAAGAAAGAAAGAAGGAAGGAAAGAACAAAACAGAAAGAAAGAAAGCCAAAGCAACAAGGGCTTTGTTGACCTGGATAGATATTTTTTGTTCCTTTCCTTTCATTTGTATCTCGCTCCTTGTTCTTTAACCGTCCACAAAAGCTGCAATTTAGCTATAAAGCTTGAAAATTTAAGCTGCCAAGGAGACAGGTATTAAAGAAGAATGAGGAAGAGAAGCTCATGCAAAAGAAGAATTCTCGAGGGTGTGTGTGTGTGTGTGTGTGTGTGTGTGTATGATGTGCGTGTGTGTGTGTGTGTGTGTATACGTTTTCTTAAGTTTTCGCGGGTTTGCAGGCTTCCAAATAATTGACAGTCTGGTGGAGTCATCTCTTCTATTCATGGCTTCTCTGATAATTCTGTAGCTGGGGTGTTCTATAGTTTTCTACAAAACTATACAGAATTTTTCTACAGAATTATTATAGTTTTCTACAGAATCATCAGAGAAGCCATGGAGATTGAAAAAAGACCTGAAAGCATGAATAGAAGAGATGATTCCACCAGCCTGTCAATTATTTGGAAGCCTGCACTCTCAAACAAAAAAAATCTCCACACCACAAGCCAGGCAAACACCTGGGCACAAACAGATCCCCCCTGATACCTCCAGCTCAAACACACCCCAACCAGGCACCCAGATGAAGCCTAGCTTCCTAACTAAGGATAGCTTTCCATTTACCTGGAGCCAAGCTGCACTAAAAGCCTCCAATACAGGAACACAATGGTGCCAGCCAATCAAGACCAAAAAAAAGCCACAAAACAGACAGAAGATATTAGAAACACCAATCAAGCAGAACACAGCCAACTCCAAGACCAATAAACACAGGCCAAGACTCCCAACCAATCAGGATGAAGAAAAAACCATTCTGGCACAGCAGTAGGCTAGCCACAAATTTAAAACAGAAACGGCTGTGAAAGTCTGACTCACAGACGAACAGAATACAGAAGCCTGATGATGGCAGATGAGATTCTGCCGAAACGTTGCTACAACTTTAAAAGCGCAACTATAATGACATGGGAAAATACCCGAATAAAGCTGAATGCCATACATGCATACATACATAATTACAATGTTTGAAGATGAAAAAAAAAAGCCGAAGGAAGCATTGATGTTGTCAGCTTGTTTCTTTTTATCTCTTTAGCAGATTTTTCTCACGCAGGGCAGAGGCTACATGTTGTGTTATAAATGAGTAATGAGTTGTGTGGGGGTTTTTTTTTTTTTAGAGCAGAATTTCTCGAACTCAGTAACTTGAAGATGTATAGACTACCAACTCCCAGGATTCTCGGGGGAGAGGGGGGGCATGACCGGCTGGGGAATTCTGGGACTCGAAGTCTACATAACTTGAAAGTTGCTGTGACCCAGAAGCGGTGCTATACCAAGCAGATACAATTTACCACAGTTTCGTTTAGTGACCGTTTGAAATTACAACGGCGTTGGGAAAAAAAGTGACTTACGAACATCTTTCGCACTTAATGACTGTTGCCTCATCCCCATTGTCGTGTGATCAAATATGAGATCCTATCCGGCCCTGCCTTTTGGATGGAAATCTATCTATCTATCTATCTATCTATCTATCTATCTATCTATCTATCTATCTATCTATCTATCCATCTATCAATCTATCATCTATCAATCTATCATCTATCTATCATCTTATATCTAAAACATCTATACCTGTCTATCTGTCTGTCTGTCTGTCTGTCTATCTATCTATCTATCTATCTATCCATTTATCTCTATCTAACATCTCTCTATCATCTCTATCTGTCATCTGTCTCTCTCTCTCTCTCTCTCTCTCTATCTATCTATCATCTCTCTATCATCTCTATCTGTCATCTGTCTGTCTGTCTGTCTATCTATCTATCATCTCTCTATCATCTCTCTATCATCTCTATCTGTCATCTGTCTATCTATCTATCTATCTATCTATCTATCTATCTATCTATCTATCTATCATCTCTCTATCATCTCTATCTGTCATATCTATCTATCTATCTATCTATCTATCTATCTATCTATCTATCTATCTATCTATCTATCTATCTCAGGCTTCTGGCATTAGAACATAATGGCCCTTTGATCTGCAGTATAGTAGGTTCCCCTCTTGGGGGGGATAAATCAAATACAGATTAACAGAGTTGGAAGGGACCTGGTGGGTCATCTAGTCCAACCCCCTGCCCAAGCAGGAGACCCTACCCCATTTCTGACAGATGGCAGTCCAGTCTCTTCTTGAAAGCCTCCAGGGATGAAGCAGCTCCCACAATCTCTGAGGTTAAACCTCTTTTCCGTTCAGGAAAAGGATCCGTCCAATAAAAATGAGATTTTTGTCACAGTTTGGGTTTTTTTTTCAGTTTTATTGACTGAGAGTACCAGATTTATGGTTCTAATTCTTTTTATCTATATTTGTAACTTCTAAAACCTTCCCCCCCACCTTTTTTTTTCTTTTTCTTTTTCTGTTTGGCACCCGTTAGTCCACTTTGCTTTCTTGGCTCACAGATAAACCAAATGGTATAACTAATATGCAGAAAGAGGGGGTTTAAAAATGACGGTGGAGAAAAAAAAAAACCAGACACCTCCCTAATAATAAAATGAATCTGAAGACTTGTCATCGTATAACTTACTGCACAGCTGCTGGGAACACAACCGTTCTCTTTTTTTGTTTTAACGAAATGCATTTATATAAGGAAAGGAAAAAATGGATTTATATAAAGAAAGTCGAGAACTTCTGTAATAATAATAATAATAATAATAACAACAACAACAACATTAATAGTAATAATAATAATAATAATAATAATAATAATAATAATAATAATATCATATTATTATTACAGTAGTCCTCGTCTTAGGACCGCAACTGAGACCGAAACTTAAGTTGCTAAGTGTTGTGGCCCGCTGGAGGCTGATGGAGCTGGCAGCAGAGTTGGACAGTAGCAAGCGGGTTGGGGAGGAACCTGGACCAGCCTTGGAAGTTGGGGAGGGCTCGGACAAGGGCTCTGCATCAGAGGCAGAGATGGGGCCGGGCAGGCTGGCGGTCAGCAGCTGCCTTCGGGCTTCGGACAGCAGTGAGATGGGGGAGCTTTTGGAGCCGGTTCCCAGCCAGCTACAGAAGACTAGAACAATTGAGAGTCGGCTTGGGAGTAAGGCCACACCTCAGAGATGATTGGCCCCTCCCATAGGACATAAAAGAGGAACAGAGGGGATGTGAGCTTTTGCAGGAAGCAATTCGTTCATCTGGTCAATTCAAGTTCTGTTGGACTCTGTGCCAAGTTTGTCCTTGCTCTGCGCCTGGCCAATTCATTTTCTGGCCGCATCCCAAGTGCGATAAGGTGGGTGTCAACTAAAAACTACTCCTTTGGTCTTTTTAGTTGCCATCAGAAAGGGAGGGGGAAAGCAGTGCATTCCTTAAATGCTTCAGATAATTGCTAGGCAGCCGAAGCTGTTGGCACGCAAGATTATTCTTGGAGAGCCTGATTCATGACTCTTGGCTATGGATGTGTCCCATTGCAGAATATAGATCCAGGGGGTGAGGGGGAAGACCAGGGTCTAGGGGGAAATGAGGGATGTATTTTAGTATCGACTGCACCCAGCTAACACCAACATGGCCACTTCTAATCAATTTTATTATTTATGAGGGATGTGGCTAGAGACTTTTGATTTGAATGGGGTGGTGTATTGTTGGAACCCTGACAGTAGGTGTTTATCAACATTCCCCTGAAAGACTGTTTGTGAAGCCTGGCAGGCTGTGAATGAACATAATTCACAGCCGTGGGAAATAAAAAAAGGTTTTGCCGGGATCTAAGATTGTGTTGGATGCTTTCAAAGGAAGCCGAGGTCAGAACACTAAGTGAGAAATTTGTTAAAGAGGGTTTCGCTCCCTTTTGCGACTTTCCCTGCCAGATTTTACTAAGCGAATCGATGCAGTTGTGAAATTAGCAACAGCATTGTTACAGGAATCGGGTTTCCCCGTTGACTTGGCTTCTTAGCAGGACGCCAAAGTGGATTGCAGGACACCCACACCCCGTCCCCCCGGGATGGTGCGACCGTCATAAATGTGAGTCAGTTGTCAAGCATCCGGATATAAATCATGTGACCGTGTGCGTGGTCAAAAGTGTGAAGAATGGTCATAAGTCACTTTTTTCGGTGCCGCCCTAACTTTGAATGGTCCCTAAATCAATGGGTCTTCAAACTTGGCAAGTTTAAGACTTGTGGACTTCAACTCCCAGAATTCGTGAACTAACATGACTGGAGAAGGAATTCTGGGAGTTGAAGTCCACACGTCTTAAAGCTGTCAAGTTTGAAGGCCCCTGATCTAGTCTGTCTGTCTGTCTGTCTTGTCTCCTCACCCATCCATCCATCTCCATCCATCCATCCATCTATCACAAGGGTCGTCAAACTTGGCAAGTTTCAGACTTGTGGACTTCAACTCCCAGAATTCCTGAGCTAACCATGACTGGAGGAGGAGGAAGAATTCTGGGAGTTGAAGTCCAGAAATCATAAAGCTGTCAAGTTTGGAGACCCCTGCCCTAAATGAATGGTCGTAGCTCGAGGCCTGCCTGTATTGAAAATTCCCTTCAAATAATCCATGTTCTAACCGCGGCTAGATTAGCGTTTGCTCAATGTTGGAAATCACCTCATACGCCTTCAGAGCAAATGGTTATTCAGAAAACTTGCGAGTGTGCTGAAATGGATAAACTAACTATAGCGCTAAAAAACAAAGAGTCCTCAATGTTTTACGACACCTGGGACTCATGGTATAATTGGCTTACACAGAGACAAATTATGTAAATGATGAAGAGTAACTTAAACATAATGGAAAAGAGGAGTAGATTGGATATGACGAAGAGAAATGATCCTTACAGACTGTCACAAAAAGATATCGTTCGCTTTTAATTGTACTTTTTACCCTATTCTCCATCCCTCTCCCTTCTATATCTTTTCTCTTCCCCTCAACCGGCCCTTATCCGGTGTGTTAGGCCGGGTGTTTTCTTTCTTTCCCCTCAGCCGTTTTCTTTCTATTTTGTAAATGTACCGTTGATGTGTTTTTAAACTGTAAATTCAATAAAATCTATTTTTTTTTAAAAAAAGAAAAAGAAAATTCCCTTCAAAGAGAATTGAAAGTTTCTTTTAGGTTCTCAACTATGGTGGCTGATTTAAGCCAAGTGGACTTCAACTTCCAGAATTTCCCTAGCCAGCCATGCTGATATTAGATTTAAATCAGGGATCTTCCAATTTGAGAGCTTTAAGACTTTGTGGACTTCAACTCCCAGAATTCCTCCTCCAGTCATGTTAGCTTAGGAATTCTGGGAGTTGAAGTCCACAAGTCTTAAACTGGCCAAGTTGGAAGAGCCTTGATGTAGATTAACAGAGTTGGAAGAGACCTTGCAGGTCATCTAGTCCAACCCCCTCCCGGCCCAAGTAGGAAACCTTATACCACAGTCCAATCTCTACTTGAAAGTCTCAAGTGATGAAGCTCCCACATTTTAGCAGGGCTTGGGGTTTGGGGAGATTTTTTTTGGGTGCAGATAGTCCTTGACTTAGAACATTTTATTTAGTGACTTAAAGTGGTCACACGATCCCTTTTTGTGACCTACTGACATGTCAAAGCCAATTCACTGAGCAACTGTGTGACTAACTTAACACCTGCAGTGCAGGGGTGGTATTCTACCGGTGTCAACTCATAAAACATTGCTATGCCTGTTTTAGTAGTTGCCGTAAAAAAAGCGGGGAGGAAAGAAATCTGGAAGATCCGTGCAGCAGTTTGGAAGCGAAAGTACATTCCAACTCTTCTCTTTAAAAGATTGTAACTAAACTACCGGAGCTTTTGGCTGGGAATATATTTAATTGGAGAATGTGATTAATGACGCCCAGCCCATAATTGGAGAACGTGATTGACGACACCCAACCTATGAACGTGCTCAGTTGGAGATTCTGATTTATGACACACCCGGGGGGGGGGGGGAGGAGGGGGAAACAGGGTCCCAGGGGACTGTAAATGACGTAGGCCAGAGTTGGCTTCATCCAGAGCAGGGCCAGTAGGTCGCCTCTAATAAATCCTTTGAAGTTTTTTGAAGTTTGGCTCGAGAATCATGATTTCATTAGGGCGATTGCTGGCATCCTGACAGATGGCTTTCAATGCCAGTTTTACAAAACTAAAATATTTCCACTCTGAGCACAGAGGTTGGCCTTGTCTCCTCCCACCCCACCCCAATATTAACATCCTGGCTTTTTTGTTCCCCAGCAATTACTCCGAGAGATGCAACAGATGGCCAGCCGCCCCTTCGCTTCCATCAACGTCGCCTTGGAAACGGACGAAGCGCCCCCAGATCTCATCGGAGGTAGCATTAAGGTGAGAAGTTGCCCCTTCCCATCACTCCAACCTCTCTCCCCACCACACCCCACCCCGCCCAGCCCTTCCTGCCCTTCATATTTTATCGATGGCTGTGTTGCTGGGTCCGTGTGCCCGGATGGCATATCTGGAGTCTAACTATATTAGAAACTAGCTGGATCCCCGTGCTTCGCTACGGAACGAGGTGGTTGGGCTTAGTTTTTGGGGGAGGAAAATAAGGGGGGAGAAATTCCTGCCTCTGCCTACCGGCATCCATTGGTATTCACCCGGCTAGCGTCCTGTCAGTGTGTGAGAGAGTGGAGGGCTGTTTGGAAACTGAACGAATATTTGCTGTGCGAGCAAGACGGAGACAGCAAGGAGCCTGGGCGTGGCTTAGCTCAACTGTTCTGTCCTAAAGCTGCTTGGTGCTGTGAAAGTGAAACTAAAACCGAAACTCCTCTGCTTGTGTTTTGCATTTGGAAGAGATTTCATTTCAGGTGGGGAGGGGGAGTAGGACTCCTTAGCATCAGAGTGTAATAATAATAATAATAATAATAATAATATAGGAAATGCACCCTCCCTTCCTTCCTTTCATCCCTCTTAAGATCAACCTTCCTTCTTTCCTTTCCTTTCCTTTCCTTCCTTCCTTCCTTCCTTCCTTCCTTCCTTCCTTCCATCCATCCATCCATCCATCCATTCCTCTTAAGATCAACCTTCCTTCTTCCCTCCTTTCCTTCCTTGCTTCCTCCTTCCTTTCATCCCTCTTAAGATCAACCTTCCTTTTCCTTCCTTGCTTTCTTCCGTTCTTTCCTCCCTCTTAAAATCAACCAACCTCCTCCCATCCTCCCTCCCTCCCTCCCTCCTTCCTTCCTTCTTTCCTCCCTTCCTTCCTCCCTCTCTCCCTTCCTTCCTTCCTTTCATCCCTCTTAAGATCAACCTTCCTTCCTTCCTTCCTTCCTTCCTTCCTTCCTTCCTTCCTTCCTTCCTTCCTCCCTCCCTCCCTCCCTCCCTCCCTCCCTTCCTTTCATCCCTCTTAAGATCAACCTTCCTTCTTCCCTCCTTTCCTTCCTTCCTTGCTTTCTTCCTTCCTTTCTTTCCTCCCTCTCAAAATCAACCTCCCTCCCTCCCTCCCTCCCTCCTTTGGAGTCCCTTGACAAGCTGCCACCGTTCTCCCCTTCCTCCCGTTCCTTCCCACCACCACCCTCCCCCTATTCCTAGACGGGGAGGGGGGGGGGACGATGGGAGATGCCAGGCATATGTTCCTAATTAATATGGAAGTAAACCGTCACTGTTCTGCATACCAAACGGGCCGGGGATTTGCTTAGCTCTCCCTGCTTTGATATGCGTCCTCTTCACCGTGCGTTTGTGGGCTCTTTTGAGGGAAGCCAAAGCGACACGGCCACCGGCAATCGGGGCGGCGCGCGGTTTGTCAGTCTCGCCACGGTTTGGGAAGCGGGGAGGGGTGGGTTGGGAAAACCCACCCAACGTGGCTCGCTTGTTTACCTGCTCCACCACCTCTTCTACTCCGACGTCCTTTCCTCGGCTTTTTCCTCTACCTGTATTCCCCTTACGGGAAATCAGAGGCGGCCACGTTCCAAGCCTTGTGCCGCCGGGCCACCCGGGCACCGTTTGCATTTCTTCTGACACGTTCTGCGGTGGGGGAGTGATTCCCTTTAGATCTCCCGGTTGTAGCTACCAAAGCCTGTTGCGTCTTGCGCAACGTTTTTTTTTTTAAAAGAAAAATATCCACAATTTTTTAGGTTCAAGGTAGGAAGAAAGAACGGACGCCATCGCCCTGTGATATCGGATAGTCCTTGATATCGGATCGTCTTCATCTGGGGTCCGTTTGGAATTACGACGGCCCTGAAAAAAAATGAATTGGGTTCAGGGATAGGGTTCAAAAAAATATATATCCCAGTGACCGATTCGCTGCCCGCTTGCTGGGTGGGTGTGGCCATAGTGGGTGTGGCATACCAGAACTTTGGGGGAGGGCCGTTTTTTGCCTTCCCCAGAATCTGGAGGTTTCAGGCCTCTGGGGGTGGTGGTGAAAATGGCCTCCCCCCGTGCTCCAGAAGCTAGAAACAGGCTCCTTTCCGAACTTCTGGTACTTCCGGTTCGGGCCATTTTCCTCCCTCCCCGCGGATCCTGCACTTACCTGCATCCAAAACGGGCTGTGTGGAAACTCCTGGTCATTTCAACTACCGGTTCGGCGAACCCGATGCAAATTTAACAGCCGGTTCGCATGAACCGGTGTGAACCGGCTGAATCCCACCTCTGCTTATGATAGTTTCTCCTACTTATGACCGTTGCAGCATCTCCTTGGTCACGTAATCAAAATCCAGGGGCTTGGCAACAGCCTCTCACTTACGACGGTATCCTCGGGGGTTGTGTTGTGATTCCTCTTTTGCGACCGTCGGCTAAGTAAAGAGAACGGGGGAGCCAGATTCACTTCCTATGCCGCTAGCTTAGCCACCGCAGGGTTTCACTTACCAACGGTGGCAAGAAGGGTCGTAAAACAGAGCCAAACTCGCTTAGCGTATTGGGGTGAATTGTAGCCGTAAGTTGAGGACTACCTGTATTGACAGGTTATGAATAGCACTGCAGAAAAGATACCAAATTTCACGAACCGCATCTTAACGTCTGGAAGTCAGAAGGATAAATTATCTCGGAAGCTGAATAAGCAGAACTCCTGCTTTCGTTGTTTATGGAGTTTCTCAGTCATCCTGATTGTCCCCAAAATGCCTTTTTCCCCCTCCCAAGAGGCAACTGGACTTTCTGGTTTTTCTTTGAAGACGTTTCCCTTCTCATCCCAGAAGCTTCTTCAGCTCTGACTGAATGGAGGGGAACGGAACAATTTATGCTTCATGCGGACAGCTGGTCATTTGCATCCTTTTTAGACAATCATTGAGGCCACTTGGAAGTTTGTATATACCCTCAGGGTCACCTGAGGGCTGCAAATGAGGGAGAGATACAACGTGATATGTCTCCATTCTACAACACAGTCCTTTCAGCAGTTCCAAGAAGGCTCCACACCCATTTGCACCACTCAGGTGATCCTGAGGACACAGACAAACCTCCAAGTGGCCTCAACGACCCTCTTAAAAGGATGCAAATGACCGGCTGTCTGCAAGGAGTATAAATCCTTCTGTTCCCCACCATCTTCCATTATTACCTTAACAGAAGAGGGTTTCCTGCCTGTGCAGATGGCAGCGGAATTGGACAGTGGGGAAGAACGGGGACCAGTCCGGGAGTCTGGGGAGGATTCGGGCGAGGGTCCTGCATCCGATGCACAGATGGGGCCAGGACCATCCGGGAGTGGGAGTGCTGCCTCCAGAGCCTTCAGAGTCTGGCAGCAGTGACGAAGAGGAACAAGGGGAGCCTGTTCTCAGTGTGCGTGCGCGCAGAGCTGCTAGAAGGTGAGAGCAGCCGAGACAAAAGGGACAACTCGGGAGTAAGGCTGGGAGATGATGGCCCCTCCCATAAGGTATAAAAGTCAGGCCAAGATGACAAAACCTTTGCAGGAAGCAAAGTCGATCGATTCAGAGTCATACTGGAAGCTTTTTGTACTTCGGTTGGGTTTGTTTTGTACTTCGGTTGGTTTCTTTTCTAGTTCATTTGATACTTCTGTTTTTGGCAGCGCTTCACAGAACTGAAAGGTGGGTGCTGATCTCAGGGAACTGTTTTGGATTAATTCCAGCTGGGAATGAAAACAATTCCCAGCATTGCAAAAAAACTAAATCTTGTTTTTAAAATAAGTCTGTGTGCAGTTACGGTTTAGGAAGCCTGGGTCAGTACTGGACTAAAAGACTTCCAAGGTCACTTCCCTCTCTGTTATTCTGTAGTTATTATTTAGATCTGCCAGAAATTGATCTTTCTTGGGGGTGGGGGTGGGGCGCTAAAGTTAAGAGATTCCTGAAAATGTCAGGCCTGTTCCCAGCTTGGGCATGTAGAACAGAAAAACCCTCGACTCCATTAGTAGTGAAAATTACAAATCACTTGGAGGGGCAAAAATTCACTTAATCTGTCTTGGTTAGCGACGGAAATGTTGGGCTCCATTGTGGTCATATGCCGAAGACTATCTATAGTTGTGATGGCGAACCTATACCATGCGTGCCAGAAGTGACATGCAGAGCCATTTTCCCCGGCACATGAGAGCTTGCCCGGAAGAGCCCCACTGCATATGTGTGTGTGCCGCCGCCCGACAGCTGATTGCCAGATATCTGGCGCGCATGCACAGGAGGGGGCAGGGCTGCACAGGAGGCATGCGTGCCTGCGTAGAGACATGCAGCGCGTGCTGGGGGGGCTGGGCGCATGCGCAGAGATGTGCGGCGCGCAGAGGGATGGCACGCAGGAATGATTGCGTGCACATGCGCAGAGGCGCGCGGCGTGCAGCGGGGTGATTGCACGTGCATGCACAGGCGCGCGGCACGCGGCAAGGGGAATTGCATGCCTATGTGCAGGCGCACAGCGCTGCAAGGGGATTGCGCGCACAGGCGCGGGGCTTGGGGGGAGCAGCACACATTGCCTTCTGGATGCTGGCATGCGCGCGCACAAGCGTGTGTGCAATTATCGGCACGGGAGCCGAAAACGGTTTGCCACCACTGGCCTATAGGCAACGAAGCCAGCACACAGGACCCAATATGGGGTTGGCTGCTGTGGTTGGTCCTCTCGTATGCTGCTTGTGCTGACTTTGTAAGGCTTAGCAAGAAATAACATGGGTTTTTTTTGAACATCAGGCGTTGAAGATTGTGCTGGGAGTTGAGACAGGCAAAAGAGATTAGCGCTGTTAAAAGTCCAGTGTATTTTACAGCGCCGGGCGATAGCAGCAGCAGAAGGAGATAAACCTTTTCCGTTTAACAAATTCCTTTTGGGTAGCATCCAAAGACATAGGTTTAGGATTTTCTTTCTTATTTTGCCTGGAGCTCCGGCATGTGTTGGGATTGAGATGGGGCTTAGTTTTCATTCTCCCCTGTTATGATATGTACAGAATAACCCTTGAGTAACAAGGATATGCGCATGGAAATGTTTACGAGATCGGTTATGAATAAATTATTCAGCCAGAAGCAGATACACTGAATTGAGTTAAAGTTTACTTTAAGAAATAGCACAGTCCAATAAGCAGACCAGGTCATATATGTTTTACGGTCCAAAGAATATCCAACTACAAAGTCTTCTTTCCAGTGGCCTTTGTCATTTACAGTAAACAAAGATAGCACAGCATAAATACAACAGAGATAGCAACAGAATGTCAGAGATACAGAATGTCAGAGAGAGCAAGCCATGATCTCTAGCTCCCTCTTGTGGCAACTTGCAA
The DNA here is from genome assembly GCF_900518735.1 of Pseudonaja textilis. Next base: position 294,704 of record NW_020769492.1, read on the forward strand.
CACAAACAACCAATCGGAACATAGTAGAAATCAATACAGCGATCCTGTCTTAAAGCTACAAACATACATTGTTGGTTTATATATTGCCAACCCAACTTAATTGGTGGACAGTTTCCTAACACCCCCTCCTCCCCAACTTTTGAAAAGAGATGAATTTGGTTTTAGGGGGGAATAATGGAAGTGTTTTATGACAAAATCCCATCATTTATTCCAGTCAGTTTCCAGGAAATTCAACAGCCAGGTGTATGCAGCCGGCGGTCATTCCAAACCTCCCCTTTTTTCCTTTGGAATCATCCCTTCTAATTTAACTTTTTAATTTAAATTGGAATTGGAATGAGGACATCTGTTTTCTAGAACGGGTCTCCAACCTTGGCCGCTTTAAGACTTGTGGACTTCAACTCCCAGAATTCCTCAGCCAACCTTGGCTGCTT
>NW_020769492.1:295144-307848 GCF_900518735.1 Pseudonaja textilis
CTTGTGGACTTCAACTCCCAGAATTCCTCAGCCAACCTTGGCTGCTTTAAGGCTTTGCTGGCTGAGGAATTCTGGGAGTTGAAGTCCACAAGCCTTAAAATGGCCAAGATTGGAGACCCCTGGTCTAGAATAACCCTGTGGAAGAGATCTCTTCCAGAGCTGTCAAACCTTGAAAACCTGTGGATTTCAACTCCCAGAATTCCTCAGCTGCCTGGGGAATTCTGGGTAGTTGAAGTCCACCTCTCTTCAAATCCCCATGGTTGAGAAAAAAAAAAAACCCTGTGAATGGCTGACTTGACTCTTAACTCCAAATAGTAGAGATTGTCCAAACAACCAGACAACCAACCTCTTGAGCGGGGAATCAAACTTGCTCTCTGCATTTTGCAACGTCAGGTCCTCCGTTAAGAGAAGCAATAATTGGAACAGTTACCTGAAAGCCGGACAGAGGTCCAGAATGCTTTCAATTTTTGCAAAGGGAGCACCAGGCATTCACAAAACCGCCTGGAGGTTTTAAAAGAACAGGAAAAAAAAAAAAAACCTCGCAGCTTCGATAATAGCTGGTGTGCTTTTAAAAAAAATAAATCCCTCCACCGGTGATGTTTTATTCCGCGCTGCCAGAAAGATAGCTGAATGCAAGCACAGCAGCAACGCCGGTTCTCGGCTGTTTTGAAACTCACTGAATTTGGTACTTACCGTGTTTTGATGAGAAAATTGTGTCCCAGTACTCGTCCTTGGTTTGATACTCGATGCGCAAGCTTACAAGAGAGAAAGAAGGAAGGAAGAGAAAGAAAGAAAGAGGGAGGGAGGAAGGAAGGAAGGAAGGAAGGAGGGAGAGAAAAAGAGAAGGGAAATAAGAGATGGAGAGAGCAGGAGAAAGAAATGAATGGGAAAAAAGGGAAGGAAGGAAACAGGGAAGGAAAGAAAAGAAAAGTAGAAAGAAAAGGGCGCGAAGGAAGGAGAGAAGGAGGGAAAGGGAGAGAATAGGAATAGACTTATATACCTCTTCACGGGGCTTTACGATGCTCTCCTTTCCTAACACTGAGGTCAATTAACCAGTGGAACTGCTTGGCTCCAGAATTTGTGGGTGCTCTATCACTGGACGTCTTTAAGAAGAGACCGCTTGGTAGATGTCTCCTGCTTGAGTGTAGGGGGTTGGACTAGATCAGTGATCGCAAACCGGTGGCCCGCGGCTCACTGTTGGTCCGCGAGAAAATTTTGGTGGTCCGTAGAGAAATATCACCCCCAGAGCACCTCCCAAAGCAATTCATCCAGGCTGTGCAGAAACACAAGGCTGCGCCAACCACATGTCCCGCAGGAACCGTCCTCACCCACTCCCTCCTTACCAGGTAAACTTGTCTGCTAAGTTGCTATTTTCCCTTTTTCCGACCATCATCTGTTCTGCTGTGACGGGAGATTTAGATTAGCTAGAAAGCAGGAAACAGTTGGATCTCTTGCTTTCTAGCTAATCTTTAGATCTTCGGTTCTGCTTTTAAGCACAGCCGAACCTCCCTTAGGACTGAAGCTTCTATTATTCAGTGCAGGTAGCCGATGGCAGAGTCATAGATCTCTAAATGAATCTGTGATTCTGTGAGCAACTCAATCTGCCTGCCTGCTTTGCCTGATTTTGGGTAAAAGTTGCTCTTTTTTTATAAAAAAAATATCAGTATTTACATATATGGTGTTTTGTGAGTTAATTTTATGAGTTTGCTTGCAAGCAGATTTTATGTGACAGACTCAGGTAGCCGATGGCAGAAGCACAGATCTCTGAATAAATCTGTGATTCTGTGAGCAACTCAATCTGCCTGCCTGCTTTGCCTGATGTTGGGTAAAAGTTGCTCTTTTTTATAAAAAAAAAATTCAATATTTACATAAATATAATATTTACTTACAAGCCATGCCCAGCCGGTCACATGATCACAAAGCCACACCCACAAATTAGGCCACGTCCACAGAACTGGTTGTTAAGAAATTTGAATCCCAACCCTGCCCCCCCCCTCCCACAATGTCAGCAAGCCGCCGTCAGTCAAAATTCAAATTAGTGGTCCGCGAATTTAAAATTATGAGTTTGGTGGTCCCTGAGGTCCAAAAGTTTGGTGACCCCTGCATTAGAAGACCTCCAAGAATCCCCTTCGAACTCTGTTATTCTCTGTGGTGGGTGCTCCATCACTGGAGGTTTTCGAGAAGAGAAGCGACAACCACATTTCTGTAATTCTCTAGGGCAGGGTCCCCAAATCCCTGTCCGTTGAGTGGCACCAGTCTCCAACATGCCACCCGGTTCACACAAAACAAGGAAAGGCCCATTCCTGGGATTCAGGCAGCGTGTGAAATCACACACCCCTCTGGTCTGTGGGAAAAACCTCTTTCCATGGAACTGGTCCCTGGGGCCCCAAAGGTTTTTATGGGCCGTTGGTCTAGGGTCTCCTGCTCGAGCAGGGGGTTGGACTAGAAGACCTCCGAGGTCCCTTCCACTTCTGTTATCCTGTGTGAAGGCTTCGGCTTCCCCAAGATCCGATAATATCTCCCAATATTTGAAAGAGGGGGAGGGAGATGCCACTGTTCTGACCAAGGCTTCCCGAGATCGTAATTAAGCACACGCTTAGTTAAAACAACTCTTTGTTTTATTTCAACGCTGGGAATTACGTTCGTTCTCAGCCGGTAATGAGTCTCAAACAGTCCCTCGAGATAAGCACCCACCTTTCTCTCCTTTGAATGGCTGCCAATAACTAAAGTGCCAAATGAACGATAAAAAAACCCAACCAAAGTGCAAAGTCCACCCAGAGCTTCCAGGATTAATTCGAACAGAATGAAGGACTTTGCTTCCTGCAAAGGTTTCATCATCTTGGCCTGACTTTTATCCTTTATGGGAGAGGCAATCACCTCCCAGCCTTACTCCTGAGTCGCCCCTTTGGTCTTAACTGTTCTTGCCTTCTGGCAGCTCTGCGCACAAGCGCACTGGGAACAGGCTCCCCTTGTTCCTCTTCCTCGCTGCTGCCAGACTCCGGAGGCAGCACCCCACTCCCAGATGGTCCTGGCCCCATCTCTGCATCGGATGCAGGACCCTCGTTCAGAATCCTTTCCAGACTCCCGGACTGGTCCCCGTTTTTCCTCACTGTCCAATTCCGCGGCCGTCTGCACACTGCTGTTGAATCACAACAGCAACCAGGAACTAAGGAGGAATTTTCTGACAGTGAGAAATGACGAATCAGTGGAACAGCTCACGCACCCCGAATTAAGCTCACTCTATTCCTGGCAGCACTCCTTCGTTTTTCCTCTTTGCTCTCCCTCCCTTCTTTCTCTTCGGTAAAAAAACTGCAGCTGAGCATCCCTGCCAGAGACTACAACTGTCGGTGTGTTTCAATACTGGCTCTGCGACTAGCCGCAGCAGACAATTTATAACGGGGGAGGGATACCCAGTCCTGCATCCATTAGTTCTCGTAATTGAGTTCCAGCACAAAACACTTTTTATTTCTTTCTTTCCCCGGCTTCTCCTTTTTGTAAGAAAAGAATGGTTTTGAACTTTAGCGACTCCGCAGGGAACGGACGTGTGAAGACACTGGCTGTTAAAACAAAAAAACAAAAAACCCTCCACCCTCCCAGTTTTTAAGGAGGTAAACCTCTTCTGAAGCCACTAATTCATCAGGGTCTCCCTTGTCCATTTAATACCAGAGACATGTAAAAACACTTTTTTCTGTCTAGTTTGTTAGACATTAGTTAACACAGAGTTAACACTTTAAGACTTGTGGACTTCAACTCCCAGCATAGCTGGCTGGAGAATTCTGGGAGTTGAAGTCCAGAAGTCTTAAAGTGGCCAAGTTTGGAGAACCCTAAGTTAATGCAATGACAACTCTGGCCCTTCTTGGCTTTTTGTTAGCCTCTTTAGACTGTTCTGACCCAGGCTTCGTCAAACGTAATTAATATCAAACTTGTTTTAAAAGCAAAACCTGTTTTATTGCAGTGCCGGGAATTGCTTTCATTCCCAGACAGAACTAATCTTAGACAGTTCCCCAAGATAAGCACACACCTTTCAGTGCTGTGGAATGCTGCCAAAAACAAATGTGATGATAATAAAAAACAACAACAACTGGAGACATTGAACAAGATCTTCATTATTAAGCTTTTGCAAAAGGGAATTCTGCTCATGGCAGAAGACAGGGTTCCCAGGAGGGCTGGGGTTTATATACAGGCTCAAATATACAGTCTCTGCCCCTTTCCTGGGTTCACAATCTATCCAAGCTACGTAGCTCCCTACGCAACACCCTTATTATTGCAGCGTAACACCTGTTTCCTTGTCCTTGTAAACTACCCTCGTTCTCATGGCTTCTTCCTGTTATGGTCGTGTTATGACCATCTGTAATGCAATAGATCATTAACCAGTTCCGTTCCGATCAGGATAACCTAGTATCTCCTACACATATCCTTATGCCAAAAGGTACAGGCCCATGTTCTACCCCAAAGCCTGACATTTACTTTAGAACCTAACAAGTTACGAAACAGTACATGCTTATTAGATATAGTTATATAACTGTCCAATAATCATTGCATAGTTCAAATATCGGGTAAGTATGGCTTCCCTTCTGTTCTTCATTTCCACAGGTGTAACTCATAATATGTAATTTCTACATATAACATAGAAGTATCCAATTAATGATAACAGAAACCAGCCGAAGTCCAAGGAAAAAAACCAACCAAAGTACACAGAGCTTCAAGGAGGACTCTGAATCTAACGACTTTGCTTCCTGCAAAGATTTCATCATCTTGGCCTGACTTTTAACCCTTAGGGGAGGTGCAATCCCCTCACAGCCTTACTTCCGAGTCGCCCCTTCTGTCTTAGCTGCTCTCACCTTCTAGCAGCTCTGTGCACACACGCACTGGGAACAGGCTCCCCTGGGTCCTCTTCCTCACTGCTGCCAGACTCCGGAGGCTCAGAAGGCAGCACCTCACTCCCGGATGGTCCTGGCCCCATCTCTGCATTGGACGCAGGACCCTTATCCGAGTCCTCTCCAGACTCCTGGACTGGTCCCCGTTCTTCCCCACTGTCCGATTCCGCTGTCATCTTCACTGGCTGCTGGCGAACCACAACATAGACAATTTGTGTTGGTTGCGGAAGCAGGGCGCCATCGAGACACGCCTGAAGAAATAAGCCGCCCTTGCTTTATTTTAAAGCAATGTAGAAGGGATGTGTGGCTCGAAGCGACGAGAGGTAGAAAATGGCCACCCCTCGAGCATGGCTTGCGTCTATCCGTCTGTCTGTCCCTCTAAAGGAGCATATTTGCAGCTCAGGGTTGAAATGACGTTTCATGACCCAACTAGGTTACGTCATGAGTGCTGGAAAGGAAGGGGGAGGAGGAGGAGGACTGTGGGATCCTTGGTGCTCTCTGAATTTGGTTGCTTTCTCGCAGACGTTTCATGAACCAGCTAGTTAACTTCATCAGTGGTGGAAGGGAGTGGGTTTGTAGAGGAGGAAGGAGGGAAGGGAAGGAGAGGAGAGGAAAGGGAAGGAAGGGAAGGGAAGGGAGAAGAAAGGAAAGGAAAGGAAAAAAAGGGAAGGAAAGGAAGGGAAAGGAAGGAAAGGAAAGGAAAGGAAAAGAAGGAAAGGAAAGGAAGGGAAGGGAGAGGAAAGGAAAGGAAAGGAAAGGAAAAGAAGGGAAGGAAAGGAAGGGAAGGAAAAGGAAGGAAAGGAAAAGAAGGAAAGGAAAGGAAGGAAAAGAAGGAAAGGAAAGGAGGAAAGGAAGGAAAGGAAGGGAAAGGAAAGGAGGAAAGGAAAGGAAAGGAAAGGAGTATGCAGAGAAGGGAAGAAGGCAGCTTTGGGCTCCTTGGTGCTCTCTGAGCTGGGTTGTTTCCTTGCAGACATTTCATGACCCAACTAGGGAACACAGTCAGTGCTAGAAGGGAGAGGGGTTTGCAGAGAGGAGGAGGAGGAGGAGGAAGTGGACAGCAGTGGGGTCCTTGGTGCTCCTCCTCATGTCTGTCCCTCCCCGTTAGTCGCCTTGCCTTCCTAAAGATTTGGAGAACAAGATTGTTTTGTTCCTTCTAGTCAAAGACGTGCAGGTCCTTTTAATAGATACTGAAGCATAGCACCCTATTATTATTTTTTTTCCCCCATTTAATTACATGCCCCATTAAAGTGAGCTGCTGATCTATCAAAATGAAATATTGCTGGGAAAACGGTGGCGTTTCTCTTCATCCCGCTTTTGCTACGGGGTCTTGTGCAAGTTCCGTTTGGCGCAGATTACAAAATGTTTTGGAACTTGCACAAAGGATACGATGGTTGGGTTGGCTATTCCAATCTCGGAAGACCAGGCCGAGCTGTGTACGGATAAAGGCGCGCCCCAGAGAACGAATTTAAACAAAAATTAAGGTATGGATGAAGTCCTTGGGGCTCTCTGAGCTGGGTGGTTGGTTTTCTTGCAGACATTTCAGTACCAAACTAGATAACCTCATCAGTTCTAGAAGGGAGTGGAGGTTTGCAAGGAGGAGGAGGAGGAGGAGGAGGAAGAAGAAAACGGGGTCCTTAGTGCTCTCTGAGCATGGTGGTTTTCTTGCCGACATTTCACGACCCAGCTAGGGAACGCAATCAGTGCTAGAAGGAAGGAGGGGTTTATTCTCCCTTTATAGAGAAGTGGCTTGCCCAGTTGATGTGGATGAGGCTGTTCTTGGGGGGGGGGTGTCCCCTCTTTAGGCTGTTATTTCTTGTTTGATTGTTTGTCTGAGTGGGTAGTTCCTTGGTTGGGGCGTTGTTTCCTTTTTGATTGAAACTCTAGGGCTAATCGTTTGCCAGCTCTTGAACAGGCTAGCATCCATCTTGGGTTTGTGTCTCCGTTGAGTAGTTGGCATAGGGGAACCTGAGGCCCTGAGCTTGTGTCCCAGTCAGCAGCTGATGGGAGAACGGCATTGCGGGTAAAACATCTCATATTTTGCACGGTGGAAGGAGCTATGGATGAAGTTCTCTTTCTTCCTCTCCTCTCCCTTTCCTTTCCTTTCCTTTCCTTTCCTTTCCTTTCCTTTCCTTTCCTTCTGTCTTCCTGTCTTTCTTTCTCTCACTCTCTTACTCTATCTGTCCGCCTCTCTTTTTTCTCTTCTCTCTCTCTCTCTCTCTCTGTTTCTTTCTGTCTTTTCTCTCTGTCTCTTTCTCTCTTTGTGTCTTTCCTTTCCCTTCCCTTCCCTTCCCTTCCCTTCCTTTCCTTTCCTTTCCTTTCCTTTCCTTTCCTTTCCTTTCCTTTCTCTCTTCCTTTTATTTTTTCTTCCTCTTTTAATCTTTCCTTTCAGCCATCTTTTCCTTTCTCCTTCCTTTCCCTCCCTTCCTTCCTCCCCACCCCTCCTCCCCCATTCCCTTCCCTTTCCCCTCCCCTTTCCTCCCCTCCTTGCCCCTTTCCATCCCTTTATCCTCCCCTTCCCTTTCCTTCCCTCTCTTTCCCTCCCCTTTCCTTTCCTGCCTCCTCCTTTTATCTTTTCTTCCTCCTTTTTATCCTCCCTCCCTCCCTCCTTCCTTCCTTCCTCCCTCCCTCCCTCCCTCCCTCCCTCCCTCCCTTCCTTCCTTCTTCTCTACCGTACCCCTTTCTTTCCCTTCCATCCCTTTCCTGCCTCCTCCTTTTATCTTTTCTTCCTCCTCCTCCTTTTTACCTCTCCTCTCTGCCCCGTCTTCCTCCCCTCCCCGGTCTGTGGTCCATGCGGCTTCTCCCCCTCCCCCGCTTGGTCCTCTTTGACCTGTTCTTCTCTCTCTTCCCCTTGCAGATGGTCCCCAAGCCCATCGCCCTGGAGCCCTGTTTTGGCAACAAAGCGGCCGTCCTTTCCGTCTTCGTGAGGTTGCCAAGAGGCCTGGGTGGTATCCCTCCACCTGGGCAGTCAGGTAAGTCCGGTCCGGGTTCCGTGGGGGCCCCGTCAGCTTCCCTTCCTCCAGATCCCTTGGGACCTCACGGGTGATCCTGCACCGAAGGATCTCTTTATAGATGGCCCCCTGGGTGCTTCTCCAGCGCTGGGGAGCCGCCTGGCTGGACAGACATGGACGCTCCGATGGGCGCCTTTGGGTTGAGAAGCAGAAATCATGACTGCGATGCTGGCCGTGTTCTCTTTGATATGAAAGCTCTTTTGGGGCATTTGGGTAGTCCTCGACTTGCAACCGCTTATTTAGTGGCCGTTCGAAGTTACAACAGCACTGGAAAAAGTGACTCAGGACCGTCTTTTTTTTCCCCCACACTTAATGACCATGCCAGCAAGGGCAGCATCCCCATGGCCAAAGGATCACAATTCAGCTGCTTGGCAAACTGACTCACCCTTACAACGCTTGTCCCCAAGGCCGTGCGGTCAGCTTTTGCCACTTTCTGACAGGCAAAGCCAGCGGGGAGGCCAGATGCCCTTAGGCAACTGTGATGCTAACTTCACCACAGGTAGGGATGAAAGGTTTTCAAACGGACCCAAAACTCACTGACCAACTGTGATGACGAAATGGGCCTATTATTCATCCTGAAAAGCCTCACAGAGGCTTTTTCCAAGTCTCTGCGAGGCTTTTCAGGATGAATTATAGGCCAAAGTTTCATCATGATAGTTGGTTTCCAAGCATCTGGGAGGCCAAAAAAAGGCCTCAAACCAGTCGAAAAAAAATCACTTGTGAGCCATGCGCATGCACAGTGAGGTAAGTTTGCCTGCGGCTCGCGTGCCAGCGCAAGTGGCTCTGTGTGCCACTTGCGGCACACGTGCCATAGGTTCGCCATCACGGTTTTAGCCCTTCCAGCCCCCTCATCTTCCTGGTTGCTCTTCTTTGTACTTTTTCTAGAGTCTCAACATCTTTTTTATAGCGTGGTGACCAAAATTGGATGCAGGACAGTGTTATGATGATGCACCCAGAGGGGTGGGGTAAATCGAGGTCAAGGATGACAGTGAATTATGTGTCATAGAGCCGGCTAGCTGTCAGGATTCCGTCAGTGCCCCCAATTAAATCGCGAGTCTCAAGCCAAACTTCCATCCGGCAGTTAGGATTCCTGGTTTTCACCCAAATCGTGCCGGGCAATGTTAACTCCCAATAAATCCTTCTGGAGTTTTCGAAGTTTGGCTCGAGACTCATGATTGAATTGAGGGTAACTGCCGGAATCCTGACAGCTCCCTTAAGTTTGACATCCCTGGTGTAACTGGTCTGCAACTCTCTCTGTGTGTGTGTCTGTCTGTGTCTCTTTTTTTCGTCCAGGTCTCGCGGTCGCCAGTGCGTTGGTGGACATTTCACAACAACTGCCTATCACCTACAAAGACAAGTCAGGTGGGGTACGAAATAGGAAACAGCAACCTCCAGCCCAGCCCGGAACCTGTATTTGATGCATGGACATCAGAACTGCCTCTTTAGGATTTTAAACCCAAGGTTAGCCCTCGGAGAAGGACCTCCATTTTGTTTCGTTTTTGTTTCCAAAGGCCCCTGGAGGCCTCAAAGCACTTGAGAACATCCAGACGTTCTTCTCGGCGTCGGCGCCACCGCTGCCTCGGTTGGTCCCGTCCCGCGCCCACTCCGTCTTAAACCGGCCCGATCCTCTTCAACGCCGGGCGGCTCCAGTGTTTTCCGGTTGCTCCCCTTCGTCGGTTTTCGACCTTCCGTGGCGCGTCCTTCAGCAGACTTCTCCACCCACGAAGGTTGGCATCAACCAGGAAGACGCCCACAAAAGACCGGTTTATGGAACTTGACTTTTTGTCCCCTTCGAGGTTGTCTAAGGAAGAGCGTCGCCAATACCGGTCAGTTGGTTGCTAGACGGCAAGAATTCAGAAGAAGCTGTCTTCCCCGGGTTCTTGATAAACCCAAGATCTCTATTTATTTCTTCTAAGAACAAGCCTTGGATTGCTGCCTCAGCGCAGTAGCATTATTTTTCTCCAAGTTCACGGTATTAAAATTTGGGGCCGAGCAGCACTTTACGGTTGAACTCTACCCCTTGTTTCCCTTTCAAAAAAGATCACCCCACTTCCAGAGGGTATTTTTGTCCCCCCTCGACGTGGGCTTGTGTAGCAACGGACATCTTCTCCCGCGTCCAGCGGGGTTTTACATAGATCTAGGAAAGCATGGGATTAACGCCGTTCAGGTTTCGCACATGCTCCGTATTCTCCTTCCACCCCTGTTCTTTTTTTTTCATTTGGCTAACTGGATTCTGGGAGAGAGAAACTGCCACGACGGACAGACGGAGGGGCGAGAGACGGACGGTAACGCCAGAGCCGGTGGGTGGGTGGACGGCACGGCTTGTGTGTTCTGCCCACGGCAGCTGACACGGTGATTTTCTTCCTCTTTGGCATTTTCCATATCTTCTTTCTCTTTGGTTGCTGGGCTCAAGGGAAGGGCCAATTCTTACCTTGCACAGGTGTAGGTAGAAATAGCTCTGGGAGGGGTCCGAAGGCCCCTGAGTCCCCCACCATCAACACACACACAATGCCCCCAGAACAACTCGGCTACCCACGGTGGGATCCTACCTGTTCCACTACCGGTTTGGTGATCACACATGTGCGTGCAGCTTTCCCCCCACCAGCTGAGGCTCTGCAGCGCCAATCAGCTGAGAGGAGAAAGAAGAGAAAAGCACAGGGGCCGGTGAGAGGGCCGATCCTGCGCTTTTCTCTTCTTTCTTCCCTCTGATCGTCGGAGGCTTTTTTCCCTCCTCTCAGCTGATCGTCGGAGGCTTTTTCCCTCCTCTCAGCTGATCGTCGGAGGCTTTTTCCCTCCTCTCAGCTGATCATCAGGCTTTTCCCCTCAGCTGATCGTCGGAGGCTTTTTCCCTCCTCTCAGCTGATCGTCGGAGGCTTTTTCCCTCCTCTCAGCTGATCGTCGGAGGCTTTTTCCCTCCTCTCAGCTGATCATCAGGCTTTTCCCCTCAGCTGATCGTCGGAGGCTTTCCCCCTCCCCTCAGCTGATCGTCAGAGGATTTTTCCCTCCTCTCAGCTGATCATCAGGCTTTTCCCCTCCTCTCACCTGATCGTCAGAGGCTTTTTCCCTCTCCTCAGCTGATCGTCAGAGGATTTTTCCCTCCTCTCAGCTGATCATCAGAGGGTTTTCCCCTCCCCTCAGCTGATCGTCAGAGGATTTTTCCCTCCCCTCAGCTGATCGTCAGAGGATTGTTCCCTCCTCTCAGCTGATTGTCAGGCTTTTCTTTTTAACTGGGCCAAACCAGTAGCATACCACCACTGTTGCTTACGTAGTGCAGATCCAGGGTAAAGACTCAGAGGAGGGACCCGCAGTTGGGGTTCTTGACTGGTATCTCAAGAAAAAAAATGGCAGGCAGTATTTCCCCAGGGCCAAAAGGGGTCCCGATCCCCCTTTAGATAACGCCTTTGAATGTAGGTCCTTACTAGAAAACTAGCTAAAAACCATCTCCCTTTCTTTGCCGTTCGTCAGCCCTGAGATGGTGGCCTCCTCGCCTCCTAGAGACAAGAGATTGGTACCAATCATTGGTCAGCCGCTTACAAGGAAGAGTGTCCCAAAACCAGGAATGGCTGGTTTGTTTTGGATGCTAGGTGAGCAATAGTTGAAGCATCAAGTCACCGAAAGGGCTGGCACTGTTATTTTTTTTTTTAATCTTGCTGTCGCCTTCCCTGAAGGTCTTCCCCCAAGGCAGTGCTGTGTTTGGAAGACAGCAGCCAAGTCTCCAGAACTGCCCCATCTCGTCCCAACCCACCGGTGCGTTGCGTGCGCCCCCCCCATTCCAGAGCATTCGGTGCTACACAGACCGAAGAGGTGCGTGCAAATCCGACAGGCAGCGATGAGCAAATATCGGCATTCCCATTGCTACATATTTGTGCCAATCTCTTCCTCTCTCCCTCTCTCTCTCTCCTTCTCTCGCCAAGCATGCACGCAAACAAAGTTCTAACCAGTTCTCGCGCTGCCGTGGCCCGTGTCGAAGAGTGAGGCGGTCTCAAAACACGGGGAGGTGGGGGGGAATTGCTCGGCCGCGGCAAATCTTACGAGCTCAAGGTGAACACCCTCCTTTCTACCCATCCCATAAAAATAAAAATAGGAAATTTGAGCAAGGGGAGGAAGAACGCTAAAGGATTCTTGGGCTGTTTTCACCGGAACCGTTCCCATCTCCTCAATCCGCGATGGACCGAATGCATCTGTAATTTGGGTCAAGGCGCCAGAAGTCTGGCAGTTTTGCATATTGCTGAATCTGTACGCACGGACTCTCGCAGAACTGGAACAAATGTATAATTAAAAAGCATCTCTTGGTCAGCCACCCTCCCTTATTTTTCCCCTCTTTCCTAAAGCTGTGAATCCAATGCATTGTCCCCGGAAAGCCGACGTCTCCAGAGTGGGGAATCAACCTTGAATGGCTGAACGCTTGATACGAACCCAGGGTAGTCCAATTCTTCTCGGTCTCCCAGTAGGAAGTAGTTTGCCACCTCCCGGTCCACCGGTTGTGCCCGGAGCTCAAATCCCAAGCTTTCTAGGCGATACGATCCAAATGCCTCTTGTACCGGGCCGTGATATTTTCATGTGCATATATAAAAACAGGGTGCAGAAGACCATGTTTGTCCAATCATTAGACTTGATCCAGAACTGAAAAACTCATCCAGAACTCATCCCTCCGGAGAAACGCGGGCCTTGTGTGCCGTTCGATCCAGGGCAGAACCGTCTCGGTGCTAAAACTGACATCCAACCCAGGGAGCGTTTAAACTCAAACTCACCCCTCGCGTCCCCAAAGCTTAAATTGCTAGCTTCGTTGGAAAGAGCCGCCGGATTTGTCCTGTTGAAT
>NW_020769492.1:313561-327742 GCF_900518735.1 Pseudonaja textilis
CCAGCTGGGTGACTTTGGCCCAATCAAACACCAGGAGACGGCGAGTTCTAGTCCCACCTTAGGCAGGAAAGCCATCTGGGTGACTTTGGGTCAGTGATTCTCTCTCAGCCCAACTCACCTCACAGCAGGGTTGTTGTGTGGAAAAGAGGAGGAGGAAGGAGCATTGTGTGTATCGATGGCCGTGTATTATTTATCAAATAATAAAGGGATACAAACAAACAAACAAACAAACAGATTTACATAATTTAAGTGAGGAGGCAACATCAGTTGTCCTTTCTAAGCAACCGACACCGTGAGCAATGCCTCCTTTCACTGCCCCTAACCAGTTAATTGTTGGGTTTCAATTAAATCCAGAACTGGGTGGGGCTGGGATGCTGATACGATTGACAGGAAGCAGGGCTGCCCAAATTTACCCACAGTTTGCTCAGTGACGAAGTTGCGACGGCCCTGAAAAAAGTGACCTACGACCAGTTTTTCACACTTACGACGCTCGCAACATCCCCCGTGGTCACGCGATGTACATTCGGCCGCTTGGCAACGGCTTCCTACTTATGACGGTTGCCTCACGGGGAGTCGCATGATGGGGCCCCTTTTGCAACCTTTTCTGACAAGCAACGTCGATGGGGAAGCCAGATTCACTTAGCGACCGTGTGACTGACTTAACAACGGCAGTGATTCACTTATCCACTGTGCCAAGAAAAATCGTACGGTGCAAGGGGGCAAAACTCACTCAACACCTTTCGCACTGAGCGACGTATAGTTGGGGCTGCATAGTGGTTGTAAGTCGAGGACCATCCGTAGAGTGAGGACTGAATATTCTGGGAAGCAGAAAAGGGGGGGAACCCACATCTCTCTCTCCCCCCTCTCCCCTTCTCTGTCTCTCTTCCCTCCCTCTCTTACTCTCTCCCTCTCTCCATCTCCCTCTCCCCCCCTCTTCTTCTCTCTCTCTGTCCCTCTCCCTCCCTCTTTCTCTTTTCCTCCCCCTCCCTCTCCGTACCTCTCTGTCTCCCCTCTCCCTCCTTCTCTCCTCCTCTCTCCCTCTCCCCCTCTCCCTTTCTCTCTCTCCCCCCTCCCCCTCCCTCTCCCCCCTCTCTCTCCCTCTTTGTCCCTCTCCCTCTCTCTCTGTCTCCCCTCTCCCTCCTTCTCTCCTCCTCTTTCCCCTCTCCCTTCCCCTCTTTCTCCCCCTCTCCCTCCCTCTCCTTCTCTCTTTCTCTCTCTGTCTCCCCTCTCCCTCCTTCTTTTCTCCCCTCTCCCTCTCTTTCTTTCTCTTTCCCCCTCCCTCCCTCTCTCCCCCTCTCCATATCCCCCTCTTTCACACCCTCTCCCTCTTTCTTTTTCTCTCTTTTGCCCTCCCCCTCTCCCTTCCTCTCCCTCTGTCCCTCTCCTCTGTCTCCTCTCTCCGTCCCTCCCTCTCCCCCCCTCCCCCTCCATCGGCCCCTTTCACCCCCTCTCCCTCTCTTTTTCATTCTCCCCCTCCCCCTCTCCCTCCCCCTCCCTCTATGTCCCTCTCCCTCTCTTTCTCTCTCCCCCTCCCCTCCTCCTTCCTCTCTCCCCCCCTCTTCTTCTCTCCCTCCCTCCCTCTCTCCTCTCTCTTTCGCCTGCTTTCTGCAGATAATTTACTCCATGCAGTGGGAAGATCGGCTCCTGACCATTAATCTTTCTTGCTCCCAGACAAAGAGGAAGGGAAGCTGACCTGAGCCCCCCCTTAATGACTGGAGATCTCAACCTGAGCGCTCCGGAAAAGCAGTTAAAAAGAAAGAAAAAAGAAAAAGAAAGTTAATGCAAATGAGAAACCGGACTGCCGGATTTATGGCTGTCCCACCCGAGAAGCTCTGGCTGATGGGTCACACTTCAGCGCAGGGCAGTTAAAAGGAAAAAGATGATTTTCTCCTGTTTATGGTTCCCCTCTTTTCCGGACCTTCCGCCACCCCCAGTTTCCTACTCCTTCAGCATTTGAGCGAGTTAATGAGGAGAGGGGGAAATGAGCAGCTGGGGAAAAGGAAAGAAATGGCCTGTTGTAACAATGGAAGAGACGCTTTTAACAGATTGACAGAGCCGGGAGGGATTTTGGAGGTCGTCTATCCAGGGGTCGCTCATTTTTCGGACCTCTGGGACCCCCAAACTCATCATTTTAAATCCCGCGGACCAGAGACCCTGGGAAAATCCCCCCAAAAAAGTCTGCAGGAAAATCCCCCACCCCGTTTTCTTACCAATCGATTGTTCTTTATTTGGGATCACAGGATACCGTCTCCAGCTCCGTTTTCAGGGGGAAAGAGAGAGAGAAAGGGAGAGACTTTTGGCTTCATGCAAGGAAAACAGCAGAAGCAGCAGAAGTCTTTCTTTCTCGCCCCCAAACTGCACCAGAAATGAGTCTTTGCAGCACAGCCTCTTGGAGCTGGAGGCCTTGCAGGGTCGCAAAAACTCATTTCTGGCGGAGTTTGGGGGCGAGAAAGAAAGACTTCTGCTGCTTTCCTTGTGTGAAGCCAAAAGCAGAAGAAGGAAGAAGTGGAAAGAAGCAGCCCGGTGGCCAGGTGAGGCGCATGGGGCGAGTGGGGCAAATACCCCCCCTTTGCCCTTTCCCCCTCCCCTCACTACCTCATGTTGTTCACAATGCAAGCGACGCAAGCCTTGTGTTCCCGCGGGCCATGTGGGTGGCACAGCCTTGCGTTCCTGCACAGCCTGGATTAGTTGCTTTGGGGGTGACATTTCTCTGTGGACCACCAAAATTTTCTTGTGGACCACCATTGGTCCCCAGCCCACCAGCTGGCAACCACTGAGCTAGCCCAACCCTACCCCCCCACCCAAGCGGGAGACCCTTGTTGAGGTAATTCCCCGTTAGGAGAATGAGCGCATACAGGGACACGTATTTGAGAGAAGTGTTTGAATAATACACAAACAGCACACAGATACACTGTACAGTAAATGTAGGTTTTTTTTTTACTTTCACTAAAGGTTTAAGCAAAGTTCAAGAAAAGCAGTCCAAAGTCATTCACAGGTTAAATCAGTCAGTTTTCAGTCCAGGGATAATCCAATAACAAAGTCCAGTGTCAAAAACTGTTCAGTAACAGACTTACATCAAATCCAGGAATATTAGTCAATTAGAAGGAACGGCAATACTCTCCAACAGAAGGAAAAAGAGACTCACTGAGACACACTGAGACTAAGACAAAGACAACCCAGGTTTCTGGCTCCATCTTATGGCTGTTTGAGAAACCACACCCAATTACACTTTTCTTAAAGATACAGTATTAAAATGTCTATCCTGGTTTATATATTGTCCAACCCAAATAGCTGTTAGGTGACTCATATTCCTAACAACCCTACACCATTTCTGACAAATGGTACTCCAATCTCTTCTTGAAGGTCTCAAGTGATGGTGCTCCCACAACTTCCGAGGGCAACTTCTGTTCTGTTGGTTGATTGTTCTCACTGTCAGAAAGTTTCTCCTTATTTCTAGGTTGAATCTCTCTCCTTTTTCAGTTTCCATTCTTTATTCCTTGTCTGGTGCCTTGGAAAATAGCTTGACCCCCTTCTTCCTCTCTGGGGCAGCCCCTCAAATATTGGAAGACCGCTATCGTGTCTCCCCTGGTCCTTCTCTTCCCTAGAGTAGCCAGGCCCAGTTCCTGCAACCATTCATCGTATGTTTTAGCCTCCGATCATCCCCTAATCATCCTGGTTCTCTTCTCTGTACTTCGAGTCTCAACATCTTTTTTATGGCCTTTGCTGCTCAGGTTTGAACTGTGGGATCCTTGGTGCTCTCTGAGCTTGGTGGTTTTCTTGCAGACATTTCATGACCCAGCTAGGTAACGTTATCATCGCTAGAAGGAGTGAGGTTTATAGAGAGGAGAGGGAAGGGGAAAGAAGCAAGGAAGGAAGGAAGGAGAAGAGTGTCAGTTTCTTGCTGCCCTGTGAGATTGATGGTTTCCTTGCAGACATTTTATTACCAGACTAGGCAACATTATCATTGTTACAATGGGGTAGGGTTGGTGGAGAGGAGGAGGTGGACTGTGGGGTCCTTGGTGTTCGCTGAGCTTGGGGATTTACTTGCAGACATTTCATGGAATGAAGTTTACGGGGGCGGGAGGGAAGGAAGAGGAAGAGTGTGGGATTCTTGCTGTCCTGAGAGCTGGGTGGTTTTCTGGTAGACATTTTACGACCAGACTAGGCAATATGATCAGTGCTACAATGGAGTAGAGTTGGTGGCGAGGAGGAGGAGGAGGGGGGGGGAGGAGGAGGAGGAGAAGGACTGAGTGGTCCTTGATGCTAGCTGAGCTTGGTGATTTCTTTTTGCAGAGGTTTCTTGACCCAACTAGGTAACACCATCAGTGCTACAAGGGAGTGGGATTCGGTCTCTGTTTATAGCATCTGGCCCTGCTGGTGGGAATGTTGTTTTCTTCTTAGCTGAAGTTTGACTCTTTCTGGCCATTTTTATATGTTTACTGCATTGTAGGTTGTCCAGAGTCACTTTGAATAACAAGGGAAGTGGCATATAAATTTAAATAAATAAATGATAGATAGATAGATAGATAGATAGATAGATAGATAGATAGATAGATAGATAGATAGATAGATAGATGATAGATAGATAGATGATAGATAGATGATAGGTAGATAGATGATAGATAGATGATGGATAATAGATTGATAGATGATAGATAGATGATGGATAATAGACAATAGATTGATAGATGATTGATAGATGATAGATAGATGATGGATAATAGATAATAGATTGATATATGATAGATAATAGATAGATATATGATAGATAATAGATAGATAACAGATTTATAGAAGAAGACAAGATAATAGATAGATAATAGATAGATTGATAGATAGTAGGTAGGTAGGTAAATATACTTTTATATTTATGTAGATTGTGTGTGTGTGTGTATATATATATATATATAAATATCAGTGGTGGGATTCAAATTTTTTTACTACCGGTTCTGTGGGGGCATGGCTTGGTGGGCATGGCAGGGAAAGGTAACTGCAAAATCCCCCTTACCTCCCCCCCTTACTAACCTGCTTTCCAGCTCCGTTCTCCTGGGCAGGGCAACCAAAGGAGACCCAACCGATCAGCTGGGACTCGATTGGAGGCAGAGAAGAGATTGGGGTTGGCAGGGCCAGTCAGAGGTGGGATTGGCAGGTTCTCCAGAACTACCCCAACATTTCTGCTACCGGTTCTCCAGAACTGGTCAGAACCTGCTGAATATACCACCTCTGACAAATATATATATATCCCCCACTATATTTCCCTGCATTGCAAGCCATCTAGATTTCCTATGGATAGGTAAACGGATGCATTATAAATTTGACACATAAATAAACATTGGAGCTCTGGCTGTTTTTTTTGTTTTTGTTTTAATGGGTGCGGCAGCCACCATTTTGGCTTTTTTGGGGGGACCGCTCCTGCCCAAGAAATGGCAGGATTTCGTCTCCTTTAGGGCTCCTTTTCAATCCTGCCCCTTCCAGGCAGCTTTTGCCGTCCTCCTTAATCCTCCATCAGGCCGAAATAAGTGCCGGTTCCTCCTGCCAGTCTCAGCCTTTATATCTTGTCCTTTTTCTACATTAGCTCTCCTGTCAACTGTCGATTGTAAGCTTTCCAGGGGAAACAAGCCGTATTTTCTCGTCACCCCATTGTAAAGGGTTATCGTACCGCAAAGCAGCAACAAGAAATAAATCTCCTGTTTTGTATTCGAGGCTGTTTTTCCTTCTCCTCAGCCACCCACCCTTTTTTCTTCTTCTTCTTCTTTTTTTAAAAAACTGGATCTCCCACTTCCTCTTGTAGCTTCGTTTCTCTTCAAATCCGGCCCTGAAAAAATAAAATCCATTTTCAGCTGGGTTTTTAATCCACCCTAACTAAAAATGAACCCTGATACAAATTTGTGAGGAAAATTGTGAGATCTCTGAATTTAGGATTTCTCTGAGTCTCCCCAAATGTGTTCCCGGAGAGCCGGAGGCGGTCAAAAAAGTCAAGATGGTGGGCAGGACGCACGATCCAATCTTTGTCTTTTTATATGTGGGGTGTGGCGGCCATCTTTAATTTATCCATGGCGAGCAGTAGTAGGAGTAGCAATGGATTTTACTAAACCAACGTTTCTCGACCATAGCGACTTTAAGACATGTGGAATTCTGGGAGCTGAAGGAGAAATAAAAGGAGACAAGGGAGAAGATTTGTAACTTTGGGCTGAAATGAAGGGGTGCTCTCTGAGCTTGTTCTTTTTCTTGTAGACGTTTCATTACCCAGCTAGGTAACATCATCAGTGCTAGAAGGCAGTGGGGTTTGGTGCAAGTATCTAGTGAAGCATGGAGCACTGATGATGTTACCTAGTTGGGTCATGAAATGTCAAGAAGAAAACCATCAAGCTCAGAGAGCACCAAGGACCCCACAGTCATTATTTTTCTCCTCCTCCTCCTCCTCCTCCTCCTCCCTCCACAAACCCCACTCCCTTCTAGCACTGATGGTGTTACCTAGTTGGGTCATGAAATGTCAAGAAGAAAACCACCAAGCCCAGAGAGCACCAAGGACCCCACAATCATTATTTTCTTCCTCCTCCTCCTCCTCCTCCTCCTCCTCCTCCTCCTCCTCCTCTTCCTCCTCCTCCCCCTCCTCCTCCTCATCCATTTCCTCTCCCCAAACCTCCCTCCCTTCTAGCACTTCGAGATGATGTTACCTAGTTTGGGTCATGAAATGTCTTCAAGAAAACCACCGAGCTCAGAGAGCACCAAAGACCCCTGCAGTCATCGTCATTGTTGCCCTCCTCTTCCTCCTCCTCCTCCTCCCACGAACCCTACTCCCTTATAGCGCTGGTGATGTTACCTAGTTTGGTGATGAAACGTCTGCAAGAAACCCATCAAACTCAGAGAGTCCCCTCCTCCTCATTCCTCCCCCTCCTCCTCCTCCTCTCCCCCTCAAAAGCCCCACTCCCTTGTAGCGCAGGTGATGTTACACTAGCGTGTTGACGAAACATCTGGAAGAAAACAGCCAAGTCCAGAGGTTAGAATGGAACAGAACAACAGAGAGTTGGAAGGGGGACCTTTGGAGGTCTTCTAGTCCCACCCCCCTGCCTAGGCAGGAAACCCTACCCCCCTTCAGACAAAATGGTTCATCCTCTAAAAACTTCCAGGGTTGGAACGGTCACACAAGGTTGTGTGATTCTGCAGGATTCTGGGAGCTGAAATCCACGCATCCTGAATTTGAAAAGGGGTTGAGTCACACCATCACCAAGTTGTGAACTCTCAGCTAATCCGCCTCGCCTCCGCAGTGCAAAGTCAAAGTGTTCTATTGGAAGTGTCACAACACAGACACGCCCGCCCGCCCACCCACTCGCCCACCCGTGTCCTGGGTGGGTGACTAATCTTCCCTCCCCCGGAGGAATTTTGCCAACCAAGAAAGCAACCAAAAACGGGGGGGGGGGGGAAGGAGGGACACGCAATCCGCAAGAACCCAAATTGAAGCATATTTGAGGGATTGACTCCCTAACCTCTATCTGGACGTGTAGCAGAATCAGAGAGTGGAAAGGGGTCTTGGAGATCATCTAGCCCAACCCCCTGCTCAGGACGGAGGCGGGCGAGAAGGCCAAGCCTGCCCAGCTTCCGGATGTAAAATCTTGAAGCCATCAAGAGATATTCGATGGAAGATGGATTGAAGGCTGGGGCACACGTAGAACATAGAATAACAGAGCCGGAAGGGACCTCGGAGGGTCTTCTAGTCTGACCCCCCCTTCCCGCTTGAGCAGGAGACCCTACACAATTACAGACAAATGGCTGTCCGGTCTCTTCTTAAAAGCCTCCAGTGTGGGAGCACTCACACCTTCTGGAGGCAAGTCATTCCACTGATTAATTGACGCAGGTTGCCGGTATAACAGGGTTGGCAGGGACTTTGGAGGTCATCTAGTCCAACCCGCTGCTCAAGCAGCTGACTATACAATTGGAAACAAATGGCTGTCCAATCTCTTCTTAAAACCTCCAAGGATGAAGCACCTAAAGATACTATCATGTCACCCCCACTAGTCCTTCTTTTCACTAGAGTAGATATAAAGTAGATATTCCGTCTCCAGGGGGCACTGCTCATCTCCGTCACAAAGCCAAAGAAGAGCCAGCGCTATCCGAAGACGTCTCCGTGGTCATGTAGGCGGCAGGACTAAACGCCTTCGAAGGCCCACGGAGCGCTGTTACCTTCCCACCAAAGGGGTTCCTATTCCTCTACTTGTATTTTTTTTTAACGTGGTTTCGAACCGCTAGGTTGGCAGGAGCTGTGACCAGGAACGTGAGCTCACTCTGTGACATGGTGCTGGGGATTCGAACCGCCGAACCACCAACCTTTCTGATTGACAAGCTCAGCGTCTTAGCCACTAAGTCTCTTTTTTAGTAGATATAACTCAGTGGTGGTTAACCTTTTGGGGCTCCGAAAATTGTGCGCGCGCTTGCATGCTTGCGCTTGCATGCCAGCACCCAGAAGGCAATGCATGACCCCCCCCATGCCCCCTAGGCATGTGCGCGCAATCCCCCACCCACTCAGCCCCACCCCTCCTTACCTGCACTGCACCTCACAGCTGATTTTCAGCCAGTTTGAGGCCTTTTTCGGCCTCCCAAAGGCTCGAGGAAGGCTTCTGCAGGCTTTGCAGGCCGAAAACTAGGCCCGTTTCATCACTTCCTGTTTTCCCGAAAATACCAGAAGTGATGAAATGGGGCCCAGTTTTTGGCCTGCAAAGCTTGCAGAAGCCTTCCTCGAGCCTCTGGGAGTCCGAAAAAGGCCTCAAACTGGATGAAAATCAGCATGTGCAGTGAAGTAAGTTTGCCTGCAGCTCGTGTGTTGGCACAAATGGCTGTGTGTGTGTGTGTGTGTGTGTGTGTGAAAATAAACAAAACTCCCTCCCCCAAATTTATCCGGCATGCCATGCTCTGCTAATGGCGCACCATCAGGGGTTTTTCTGGCAGTCAGGCAACATACAACTGACAACTTACACAAACACAGAGACAGCCATGGATCCCCGTTGGCAGCCAAAGGCCCCCTTTGAGAGCAGCTAGATCTGTGCTCAAGGCAAGGCAAGGAAGGAAGGAGTCCCTAGTGCTTTCTGCACACCTTGCAGTAGTCTTGCTGACGTTTCCCCACCCAACTAGGCCACCTCATCAGTGCTAAAGGGGAGTTGGTATTCAGAGTGGGAGGAGGAGGATGACAGGGTGCTTCTTAGTGGTTTTCTTGCAAATATTTCATTGCCAAACTTGGTAACATCATCAGCGCTAGCAGGGAGTGGGGTTTACAAGGAGGAGGAGGAGGGGAATGAGAGAGAGGAAGACTGCGGGGTCCTTGGTGCTCTCTGAGTTTGGTGGTTTTCTTGCAGACATCTCATCGCCCAACTAGGTAACGTCATCAGTGCTGGAAGAGAGTGAGGCTTGGAAGGAGGAGGAGGAGGAGGAGGAGGAGGAGGGGAAGGAGGAGGAGGAAAAGAAGGGGAGGATAATTGTGGGGTCCTTGGCACCCTCTGAGTTTGGTGGTTTTCTTGCAGACGTTTCCTCACCCACCTAGGTAACATCATCAGTGCTACTGCAAAACGACGATCCTACTCTTTTGAGGTCTCCTCCCTCCTCCAAAGAATTGCATAGGACTGATTTAAGATCCTTCAGCCCTTCACACACACACACACACACACACCCCAAAAGGAGACAAGGCAGCTTCCTGATCTCTCCCACCCCCCACAATGCTTGCTACACCCTAGGACGATTCGGACCACCCCTGCAAGGAACACAAATGGAAGAGAGGGAAAATGCACGTTTTCTTTATTTCCAGGTACAGGTTTTTGGGATACAGATACA
The DNA here is from genome assembly GCF_900518735.1 of Pseudonaja textilis. The sequence continues at coordinate 323,381 of NW_020769492.1, forward strand.
TACAGAAAGGAACAGGTAAGAGCCCCTCCCCCCAAAGTATTACCAACACGAGTATAAACCCCTTGCAGTCTTTGAGTGGTCTCCTTGCCACGAAGGACATTTTGTGTGTGCGTGTGTGTGTGTGTGTGTGTGTGCATTGCCTTATTGCAGAGATGAGACTATCTGCAAACCAGGTTTTCTGCTGGTCTGTCCCGTCACTTTGCCTATGGAAATGTGAGGATAAACACGACTGGGGAAAAGACATCGAATGTGGGAACAGTGGGAGAAGCTTTCTTCTCGGCTGCCATTTGCCACCAAGACTCTTCTCCAAGCCTTCACCCGGGTTTCTTGTATCCAACAAGGAGGTGGAAAGAGATTGGCCCTATTCACGCAACCAAGGGTGGAATTCTACCGGTTCGGACCGGTTGTATAGAACCGGTTGTTACGATTCTGTGCAGTTTGGAGAACCGGCAAATCGCGCCCCTGGCTGGCCCCGCTCCTCTCCGCCGGCCCTTTCCTCCCAGCCCAGTCAGTACTTATCACGCATGCGTGACATTGCTGACTGCGTTCTCCCCCGCCCAGTTACTCCTTAAGGTATTTCTTTCCCTCCCCCAATGATCAGCTGTTCCGGTGATCAGCTGTGCCGGGATTCCCCTCGCTGTCTTACTGCTTCGCCCAGGAGAAAGGAAGGAATGAAGGTGAGGAGGAAGGAAGGAGGAAGGAAGGAGAGGACGATCAGCTGTTCTGACAATCAGCTGTGCAGGGATCACCCTGGTTGTTTTACTGCTTCGTCCAGGAGGAAGGAAGGAAGGAAGGAGAGGAGGAAAGAAGGAAGGAGAGGAGGAAGGAGAGGGGAAAGGAAGAGAGGAGGAAGGAAGGAGAGGATGATCAGCTGTTCTGACAATCAGCTGTGCAGGGATCACCCTGGTTGTTTCACTGCTTTGTCCAGGAGGAAGGAAGGAAGGAAAGGAGGAAGGAAGGAGAGGATGATCAGCTGTTCCGATGATCAGCTGTGCTGGGATCCCTCTCGCTGTCTTACTGCTTTCCCCAGGAGGAAGGAAGGAGGGAAGGAAGGAAGGAAGGAGAGGAGGAAGGAAAGAGAGGAGGGAGGAAGGAAGGGCAGGAAGGAGGAAGGAGAGGATGATCAGCTGTGCCGGGATCCCCCTGCACTCTGTTTTTTGCCTTCTTGTGCCCCTGGGAAGCCTCCTGGGAGGAAAAATGCCCCCCCCGGAGGCTTCCTTGAGGCCCAGAAGGAAAAAAAATGGGGGGGGGGGTGTCGCTGCAAAAAAAGCCACACCCACCCAGGAATATGGCCACACCCACCTAGCCACACCCACAGAACCAGTTGTTAAAAAAAAAATGGAATCCCACCCCTGCACACAACCTCCTTAACCCGGGTTAGGGACACAGCCAGCAACCTCCGCCGTGCTCTCTGGTCATTGCAACCTGGGTCGGCCTTCTTGGCTCTTCTTCGTTGGTGGTGAAGAAGGCAAGATGGCGGCGTCCGAGCGCTGGGCAAAGCGCCAAGGTTCAGTCACTGGCGGGTTAAGGCGGGTTGTGTGAATCCGGTGACTCTTGACGTTTGCAAGCCCTTGTCAGTTTCGATGGAGGTGATGAAATTCATTCTGGGGGTCCTGGGGAGGGACAGAGGAGGAAGATAATCTGGAAACATGGATGCAGCCCTGGGGGGCGGGGAATTCAAGGGCTGTTTGGAGGCATCGTGGTTGGTCAAGATTTATAAACCGCTTCGCTCCGCGGAACTCCGCGCTGTGGACAAAACAGGAGCACTAATCGTGACTCAATTTCCTTTCTCTTTGAAGAGCCGGACTGGAATTTTGGAGCCTAAGCAATCGGGACAGGCTTAATTTGTGATTTTTCGTTAAACCTGGAAGATCTAAGGTGGGGTGTCCAACTTGGCAACTTTTAAGATTGGTGGACTTCAACTCCCAGAATTCTTAAAATAGCCTTAAAATAGCTGACATGGGACACTTTTGCTTGAAAACCTCTTTTAAGGCCATGGAGCCAATGTAAAAAAACCCCAACCCCAAACGGTGGGATTTCTTCCCATGTGTGAAACAACCATATTTTGTTGGTAAAAATAAAAGCAACTAGGTGAACAAGGTGCAACTCTGAAGGAAAAAAAAAGTCTCGTTAGGATAAAGTGAAATAATTCATTTTATTACATGTCTATCCTGCCTTTATGCTTTATTATGACTTTATAGTTATCACTTTCTAATTAACTCAAGGAAAGTATTAATATACTTTCTTCTTCCTATTTTCCCCCTAACAACAACCCTGTGAAGTGGGTTGGGTTGAAAGAGAGTGACCGGCCACCCAGCTGCTTTCCAGCCTAAGGTGGGACTATAATTCACCGTCTTCTAGTGATTGGCCCAAAGCCACCCAGCTTTTCTGCCTAAGGTGGGACTAGAACTCACCATCACTTGTTAACTGGCCCAAAGCCATCCATCCGGCTTTCCTGCCTAAGGTGGTACTAGAATTCACCGTCTCCTAGTGATTGGCCCAAAGTCACCCGGTCACCTTTCCTGCATAAGGAGGGACTAGAACTCCCAGTCTCCTGGTGATTGGCCCAAAGTCACCCAGCCGGCTCTCCTACCTAAGGTAGTGCTAGAATTCACTGTCTCCTAGTGATTGGCCTAAAGTCACCCAGTCACCTTTCCTGCATAAGGGGGGACTAGAACTCACTGTCTCCTGTTGATTTGCTCAAAGTCATCCAACTGACTGTCCTGCCTAAGGCAGGACTAGAACTCACCGTCTCTAGGTGATTGGCCCAAAGTCACCCAGACAGCTTGAAGAGCAGGACTAGAATTCCCTGTCTAGAATTAGACTAGAATTCCCTGTCTAGAATTAGACTAGAATTCCCTGTCTCCTAGTTTCTAGCCTGGCGCTTTAACCTTTGCTTTACAAAGGAAAATTCAGGAGCAAAACAGAAGAAAAACATTACCCAAAAAAGGAGCACATTCTAATAAAACAATATCTAAGATCAAAGAGTATTGCATTTGTATTGATTGTGCAATTTATTTTGAAAAGACAATTCAATTTCCATGAATGATAAAAGAAGAAGAACCAAAGTGAGTTTTGGAAAACAAATATACCTATGGGAGAGGATTTCTGGAATAAGGCAGGGATTATCTCTGCAACGGTCACCTTTTATGTGGAAAAAAGGCTGTTTGTAACCCTGGGAAGCAGAATCCTCCTCGCTCCCGAGAAATTACAGTAGTCCTCGAATTACGACCGTGGAGCGATCCCGCAACTTTCGTCGTAAGTCTCAGAGCCATCCTAAAATCGGCCATCGCGCCTGATTTTAAAACCATTTTTGCGACGGCGATAAAAGGAATGCGGCCATCTTTAGTAACTGTGGTGGTCATTAAGCGAATGCATGGTTGTTAAGTGAACCCATTGTTTGATGGGGGGGTCATTTTTGTTGCAAAACCAGCAGCGGATTCTGGTTTATGACCAAACCAGAGTAAATCGTAGTCATATGACTGCGGGGTTCTGCAAACGATGACAGATTCAGATTGGTTGCCAAGCACCCCAGATGTCAACACTTCAAATCTGGATTGTAAGTCCCAATTTTTGGGGGTGGGGGGGTGGGGGGGGCTTCCATCATAATTTCGAACAGTCACTAAGTGGTTAGTCATAACTAGAGAACTACCTATGTCTTCATTCTTTTTCTTTTTTATAAGCCTAGTGGCCTAACTATAACTTGGTATTTGCAAGACCAATTCTTCTATCCTTCATAGACCAAATCCAAAAAAAAAAGAAAAATTACAAGGAGTCCTCAAGTTATGACCACAGCTGAACCCGAATTTTCCGCTGCTGAGTGAGACAGCGAAGTGAATTTTTACCCCATTTTTTTACGATCTTCCTCCCCTCAAGTTGTTAAGCGAATCGCTGCATTTGAGAGGAACCTGGTTGTTAAGCGGATCCAGCTTCCCCATGGACGTCGCTTGTCAGTAGGTCTCAAAAGGAGACTCCCGTGACCCCAGGGACACTACGACCGTCGTGAATACGAGTCGGTTGCCAAATGGTCGAATATTTTGATCACGCGACCCCCGGGGATGCTGCAAACGGTCGTAAGTGTGAAAAATAGCAATAACCCTTCCACTTATATGCCACTTCACAGTGCTTTCCAGCCCTCTCTAAGCGGTTTACAGAGCCAGCCTCTTGACCCCCAACAATCTGGGTCCTCATTTGACCCACTTCGGAAGGACGGAAGGCTGAGTCGACCTGGAGCTGGTCAGGATTTGAACTCCTGACTGTGGGCATAGTTAGCCTGCAATGCTGCATCCTAACCATTGCACCACCATGGAAGGAAGGAAGGAAGGAAGGAAGGAAGGAAGGAAGGAAGGAAGGAAGGAAGGA
>NW_020769492.1:351059-361122 GCF_900518735.1 Pseudonaja textilis
TCTATCTATCTATCTATCTATCTATCTATCTATCTATCTATCTATCTTATCATTCTTCATCTAACATTTTACCAAAAGTTGCTAGCAACGCACAAAACGGAGTCACACCTCTGGCACTCAGCTATTCTAGCTTAGCAAGTTTCTAGTCCTCACTATTTTTTACTACCTATTCTTACACATAGCTGTTCCTTCACTGGTGAAAAGGAGAAGGCAAGATTGGAGCAAGATTTAGACAGCAGAGGACTAAAATTAAGGAAATGTAAAATCTTGCACCAATCAAACTCAACTTTGAATGAAGGCACATAATTATTCACGCTGTTTTCCAGTTAACAACAGGGAAGTGGTAACTGCTACTTCTGAGTCATGTTTTCCATTTCTTCACCCAAGCTGCAATTGTGAGATCGATTTGTGGTCTCCCATCCATGCGGTAAGCACATCGGATGCTCTTTCAAGACCAGCCACTGTTGGCATGCATGGGGATCCTTTGTGGTGAGCTAAAAGCCCAGTGGGGCAGATTTCCATAGGTATCTCCAAATATATGGGTAGAATTGAGTGGGTTTCTGAGTAGAGCAAGTTTCAGAACTGAAGAAACTTCTCGGAGGAGAAGTGAAACATCTTCAAGGAAAAACAAAGCTGGCTTTTTGCAAAAACTACTTTTGGGATAGCCATGACCTGGATGACTGAGAATCTCCAGAGACAGAGTATAACAGAATAACAGATTTGGAACAGAGCTTGGAGGTTGTCAGGATTCCAGCAATCGCCCTAATTAAATCATGATTCTCGAGCCAAACTTCAAAAAACTTCAAAGGATTTATTAGAGGCGACATATTGACATTCCTTGGATGAAGCCAACTCTGGCATAGTCATTTACAGTCCTCTGGGACCCTGTTTCCCCCCTCCCTCCCCCCTGGGTGTGTCATAAATCAGATTCTCCAATTGAGCACGTTCGCAGGCTGGGTGTCATTAATCACGTTCTCCAATTAAACATATTCCCAGGCGGAAAAACTCTGGTAGTTTAGTTACAATCTTTTAAAGATAAGAGTTGGAATGTACTTTCGCCTTGCTGCACTGCTCTTTCAGATCTCCCTCACCCCCCTTTTTAATGGCAACTACTAAAACAGGCATAGGAATGTTTTATGAGTTGATAGAGGTCTTCTAGTCCAACCCCGGAAAAATTCCCCTCTCCTCTCGTTCTTGATAGCATTAATTTTTTTTTAAAAAAAACCTCAGATTCCCTACCTATGATGCCGGTGTAGGCCAATAAACAGGCGGCGTAGTTCTCTTTCTGGCATCCGGTTCCTGAGAGGAGCCCAGAAGGCTGGCAGTTGACCTGGAACTCGGCATAACGCGATCTAGGCGAGAGGAAGGGGTGCAAATGGGGGTGCCGTTTAGGGGTGGCGGAGCCGCTGTTCCTACTTGAAAGGGTACGAAAAGGAGGGACGGCAGCGGACAAAATTGATAGCTGGAGGGAGGAATGGAGGGAGGAATGGAGGGAGGGAAGACAGATAGATGAAGGATAGAGATAGACATAAATAGATATAAATAGATAGACAGACAGACAGACATAGAGATCTAGTGTGAAAGAGGTAAGAGATAAATAGAGATAGGTGGACAGAAATATCTGGATAAACAGTTAGATGATGGAGAAAATAGATATAGAGAGGCAGGTAGATAGAGATGGATGGATAGATAGATAGAGATAGAGATAGACATGGATACAGATAGACATGGATACAGATAGACATGGATACAGATAGACATGGATACAGATAGACATGGATACAGATAGATAGATAGATAGATAGATGATAGATAGATAGATAGATAGATAGATAGATAGATAGATAGATAGATAGATAGATAGATATAGATGACAGACAGACAGACAGACAGAAAGACAGAAATAGATAGAGATATAGTGTGAGAGAGGTAAAAGATAAATAGAGATAGGTGGACAGAAATAGCTGGATAAATAGATAGATGATAGAGACAAATAGATATAGAGAGGCAGACAGGTAGAGATGGATGGATAGAGATAGGCAGAGACAGACAGACAGACAGAGATGAGATAGATAGAGATAGTGTAAGACAGATAAGAGATAAATAGATATAGATGGATAAATAGAGACAGAGATAGATCGATATAGAGAGACATGGATATAGATAGAGATAGATAGATAGATAGATAGATAAGAAAAAGAAAGAAAAAAAAGAAGAAACGAAAGGAAGGAAGAAGGAAAGAAAGAAAGAAAGATGGCAGACCAATATAGTACTGCAGTGGGGGATTTCCACCTTAGTTTGCAACCAGGACATTCCTAATCTATTCTCTTTCCATATCAGAGCACGCACACCTGCCACTCAACTCAGCGAAGATAAAAAAAAACCCCCGCTCTTCATTTATTTATTAAACATCAGCCAAGATCAAAACAGTTAACAAGGGAAAAAAGGGATGAAAGAGGCATGCTAAAGCCCAGAGGCAGAGAGAGATGTGAACAACAGATTTTTTTACATTATTTATATTTCTATTTACATTTATCAAAGGGAGGCAAAACTTTCTCGAGCCTGCTGGAAAGCAAGGCCAGCAGAAGAAGAGAGTTGGAAAGAAGGGACGTAAAGTGCTCTAATCTGCGTCGGCCATTTGGGCCCAATTTCAACTGCCACGAGTGCTGTGGACTTCAACTCCCAGAATTCCCCCAGTCAGCTTCTGGGAGTTGAAGTCCACACGTCTTAACATCTCCAAGGCTGGTTTAAGGTGACACCTGAGAAGCAAATGAGCTAATTTGTATTGCTTCACTACCTTTGAAAACCCCACTTGAGCCCAGTGGGTGGGAAACCTTAAGATCCTTGCAGGATTCTCCATCTTCCAGCCAGAAGGCTTCTTCAAAGAGAGGAGGCCTCTGAGGAGGAAAGCCATCTTCAAACCAAGGGCCTGTCTCCCTCCACCCTTTTCCATTTCAGGAAAGACTTGAGGGAATCAGAAGAACATCTTGGATGGAGACCACGGATGGTCAAGAGGGAGAAATGAGAGACTCCTGCCTTCCGGCTCGCTTTTTTGAAGGCCGTCCCTTGGGCTGGTCTTCACCTCTGAAGGCTACCAAAGCTGGAAGGAACCAGCAATGGGGGTTCTCAGAATGCCATTAGCTTAAATGAAATAAATTGTAAATAAAATACCTGAATTTCTCCTCTTACTAAATACAGCTAAATTCAACATTATATTTAGTCTGTGAAACATGGCTCAACGCATCTCTCCCTGACTCCATTACAACAGTAAGAGACTATCATGTTTACCGATCAGATCGTGAAATCTGTAGAGGAGATGGTGTTGCTATCTTCTATGAAAAGTCCTTACATCTAAAAAACATCCAAGTTACCCAGGAGCTTGCTCTTCCTGAGACCATTGTCTGTGAACTACCCTTAAATATCACATTTCGATTCTTACTATGTTACAGAGCCCCTGATTATGACATCGAACATGCAAACAAGCTAAATACACTACTAACATGGGCAGCATCCTGCCCACATGCTTTTATCTTTCTTGGTGACTTTAATCTACTTCATATTATCTGGATCCTAAATGAATGTACAACTGAACCCATACATGCAACCTTCTACAATGCAGTAACAAATCTGGGACTGGAACAACTAGTAACCAACAAGATTTAACAACTGCCACAATCTCATCTTCTGCAATAGTTTGAATTCAATTTATGGAATACAAATTAACCCTGTTCCAACAGTGATCACAACATGATGGACTTTTGACTCAACATACGTCCACATAAAAATCATCACAATGACATAATCCCCAATTATAACTTCAAAAAAGGTAAGTATGATCTTATAAACAACGATCTCTCATCCCTTGCTTGGCAATTTCTATTCTCTGGATGCAATACTGTAGAAGACCATTACAACATATTTTTACTTGAAGTCAAAAGAGTCATCAAACTATATGTACCATTAACAACTCTCAAAACCAGAAAAAACAAATTACCCCAAACCATAAGGAAGCTTCAATCCAAAAAGAGATCACTTTGGCGGAAAAACAAATCTGGTCACGTTACCAAATTCAAAAGCCGATACAAAAATTTATGCCACCAGATAAAGACTGAATGCACCAATTATCACATTAAACAAGAGGAAAACCTTCTATGCACCAATTCCACCCGTGCTTTCTACAATTTTGTAAACAACAAACTAAAAGAGTCAAGCTCCTTCCCACCCCTGAAAGGACCTAATGGCAAAGACTGCAATGATGACACCATCAGAGCAAACCTCTTTAACACATTCTTTGGCTCAGTATTTGTAAACAGCAATGGAGCATGCCCAGTATTTCCTAGCCAAACCACAGACAACTACAATGATCTAATACATATTGATTTTACAGAAGACAATGTTGAAAAAGCACTTTGCAATCTAAAACCAGCTCTATCTATTGGACCGGATGAAATATGTGCCTACTACTTTAAAAAGCTACCCACTGCCATAGCCGAACCTCTAAGCATAATCTTTGAAAAATCTTTCAGGACCAGCTCCTTGACAAAACTATGGTCACAAGCCACGGTCATCTCCATCTTCAAAAAGGGAGACCCCAGCCTAGTTGAAAATTACAGACCAATCTCCTTATGCTGCGTCACCTGTAAAGTCATGGAATCAATTATTAATCAATCCATCATCCTCCACTTAGAAACAAACAACCTACTCTCTAATAAACAATTTGGTTTCAGGAAAAAAACTATCCTGTAATCTGCAACTCTTACACTGCAAGAACATATGGACTACACAACTCGATCAGGGCAAAGCAATAGACGCAATCTACATAGACTTCTGTAAAGCCTTTTGATTCAGTGGTACACGACAAACTACTCCTAAAACTAAAATCTTATGGCATCTCTGGACAACTGCATAACTGGATAGAAGCATTCCTGTCAACAAATGGTCAAAATTGGGAGCATCCTATCAAATTCTGTACCTGTCAACAGTGGTGTCCCCCAAGGCAGTGTTCTAGGACCAACTCTCTTCATACTCTACATAAATGACTTCTGTGATCATATTAAGAGCAACTGCGTTCTTTTCACTGATGATGTAAAGCTATTCAACACCACAGACAATACTGCTACCCTTCAAAAAGACCTCGACTATGTATCAGAATGGTCAAACAAATGGCAACTTCAAGTCTCAACAAATAAATGCTCTGTCCTACATATTGGCAAAAAAAGAAAATCAGAATATAAAATACAGGCTGAATAGTCAAGACCTTGTTGAGGATCCAAGCTCTGTCAAGGACCTTGGAGTTCTCATCTCTAATGACCTAAGTGCTAGAGCCCACTGTAGCCACATAGCCAAAAAGGCGTTAAGAGTTCTTAACCTAATCCTACATAGCTTTTTCTCTGGTAATATCACACTACTAACTTGAGCATACAAAACATTTGCTAGACCAATACTTGAATGCAGCTCATCAGTTGGAACCCACATTACATATATGATATTAGCACAGTTGAGAAATATTTCACAAGAAGGGTTCTCCATTCCTCTACTCCTTGCAGAAGACCTTATGCCACCAGACTCGAAATTCTAGACCTAGAAAACCTAGAACTACGTTGCCTTCGGTCCGATCTAAGTATAGTATATAAAATCATACATTGCAATGTCCTACCTGTCAATGAATACTTCAGCTTCAGCCATAACAACACAAGAGCACACAATAGATACAAACTCAAGGTTAATCGCACCAAACTTGATTGCAGGAAATACGACTTCAGCAACAGAGTGGTCAATGTCTGGAATCCTCTACTTGACTCTGTGGTTTCTTCTCCAAACCCCAAAAACTTTAACCTTAGACTGTCTACTATTGACCTCACCCCTTTCCTAAGAGGTCTGTAGGGGGCGTGCATAAGCGCGCCAACGTGCCTACCGTCCCTGTCCTATTGTTTCATATATATATATGATGATGCATCCTTAAAAGAACATATATATGATGATGCATCCTATATATATATATATATATATATATATATTTCTTACATGTATACACGTATTCATAACTATGTTTTTACTTATACCTATTACCTTGCAAGCGATTGACAAATAAAAAAAAAATTGCGAAAGAGCAGAGCCACTTCCAAGAAAATATTCATAGCTCTGTGTTGAAATATGGGGTACTTGGTGCTCTCTGAGCTTGGCTGCTTTCTTGCAGACGTTTCATTACCCTACTAGGTGATATCATCAGTTCTAGAAGGGAGTAGGGTTTGCAGAATGGAGGAGGAGGAAGAGGAGTAGGATGAAGGAGGAGAATGAGGAAGAGGGGGAAAGGAGGAGGAGGAGGACGGTGGGGTCTTCAGTGCTCTCTGAACTTGGCTGCTTTCTTGCAGACATTTCATTACCCAAGTAGGTAATATCATCAGTTCTAGAAGGGAGTAGGGTTTGTGGAGTGGAGGAGGAAGAGAGGAGAAGGAGGGGGAAGGAGGGGAAGGAGAAGGAAGAGGAAAGTAGTACAGGGGCCCTGGGGGCCCTGGATGCTCTCTGAGCTTTGCTGCTTTCTTGCAAGCATTTCATCACCCAACTAGGTAACACCATCAGTTTGGCATTCTCCAAAACAGGGATGTTGTAAAAGACGTGGCCGATTGTTAGAAATACAGGATTGCAAATCAGGATTACAAAACAGCTTGACAAACCTAGTTAGGATTCACCTTGGATAGTTTTGGGGGGAAGGGGGGCAGGAAAGTGTGTGAACCCAGCTTGTTTGGTTAAAACCGATGCTTCCGTTAGCCGGCAAAAGGTCATAATTCATCAACAAGGGTCAGCGTGTCGTGTGAACGTGATGTTGTCTGTCCTTTGGTACCTGCAAACGTAGTTTCCCCGGCAGGCGTCCAGCGGCGCCAAGCAGTTTGGCTTCTCCTTGGCTTCGTAGGAGCAGGTGGGCACGATCGTCTGCCGGCGTCTCTCAGCGCAGGCCGTGTCGACGCAGGGGCAGAAGAGCAGCTCGTGCGTGTACTCGGGCGGCACCCGGTCGAAGAACTTCCGCAGCGCCTTGTGGCACTTGGAGCGGTTGCAGGGGTCGGCCCGGGGCCCCCGACGGATGCAGGAGGAAACGTACTCGGTCCGGAGTCGCTGGCAGAGTGCGTCCACGTTACAGGCCTTGGCGGCGTCCAGGCAGCGGTTCACCTGCGTGACCTCGTTCTCGGAGCCTGCAGAGGCGGAAAGGCACCATTATTGGAGGCTATTGCATTGAGATGGAAGGAACCCTTGAGGTCATCCAGTTCAACCCCTCTCCCCCCCCCCGCATTGCAATGAAAACCCCAAAGGTACTTTTTTTTCACCAAGGGGCAACTGGACTTTCTGGTTTTTTGTCTTTGAAGATGTTTCGCTTCTCATCCAAGAAACTTTTCCGGTGGGAGAAGGGAAGGATTTTTATTCCTTGCAGACAGCTGGCGTTTGTATCCTTTATAGAGAGTCATTGAGGCCACTTGGAGGTTTAATCTGTGTCTTCGGGGTCACCTGAGTGGTGCAAATAGGTGTGGAGTCTTCTTGGGACCGCTGAAAGGACTTCTCCTGTCTATAACACGGTCTTTTCAGCCGTTCCAAGAAGACTTCAAACCCATGTGCACTATGAGAACACAGACAAACCTCCAAGTGGCCTCAGCGACCCCCTAAAAGGATGCAAATGACCAGCTGTCTGGAAGGAGTAGAAATCCTTCCGTTCCCCTCCATCCAGTCAGAACTGAAGAAGCTTCTGGGATCCGAAGCGAAACATCTTCAAAGAAAAACCAGAAAGTCCAGTGGCCTCTTGAAATAAAAGCACCTCTGGGACAACTGAGGACACAGACAAACCTCCAAGTGGCCTCAACGACCCTCTAAAAGGATGCAAATGACCAGCTGTCTGCAAGGTGTAGAAATCCTTCCGTTTCCCTCCATCCAGTCAGAACTGAAGAAGCTTCTGGGATGAGAAGGGAAACGTCTTCAAAAGAAAAAAACAACCCCAGAAAGTCCAGTTGCCTCTTGAAAAAAGCCACCTTTGGGACAACCAGGACCTGGATGGCTGAGAATCTCCACAGACATTTGCAATGAGAAATATATATATACATATATATATCCATCCCAGACTGGGTTATGGTTTAACCACTCTTAGGATCTCCGGCGTTTTCTCTCAGGGGACGTTTCTCTGACCCTCAGCCAGCATTTGACTTCCTGTCACTGAAATCTCTGGTTCTGTGACAGCCAGTGAAGACTTAAGTTCCCACAGGGGTGTATGTGCGACTGTCACAAATCTCAAAATGCACCTTTGTGCGGCCGCAGGCCCCTCCTTTGTTGTTGTGGCTGCTTCTCAGGAGACCCTCAGGTTTCAAGGATTTTAGGAGAGCGATGGTAACCTTGTTCATTTTCTCTTCTTCTCGGGCCTAAAGGTGTCCAGAAACTCCGAACTTTCTCCAATGGAAGTGAACGGAGCCATTTCAGAGATATACAGATAGATGGTCCTTGACTTACAGCCATTCATTGATTGACGGTTTGAATTTACAACAGTACTGAAAAAATTGACCTGGGACTCTTTTTCAACTCCCAGAATACCCCAGTTGGCATGCTTTAAGATGGGGGGACTTCAACTCCCAGAATCCCTCATCCAGCAAGCTTTAAGACGAGTGGACTTCAACTCCCAGAATCCCCCAGCCGGCATGTATATTTATGAAAGAAAGCTGGATGTTTTTATGTTTTGTTTGTTTTGTTTGTCTTTAAAAACTAATAAAATTGTTTTCAAAAAATAAAATAAAAAATGAGTGGACTTCAACTCCCAGAATCCCCCAGACAGTATGCTTCAAGATGGGTGGACTTCAACTCCCAGAATCCCCCAGCCAGCATGCTTTAAGATGACTGGACTTCAACTCCCAGAATCCCTCATCCACCATGCTTTTAAGATGGGGGGATTTCAACTCCCAGAATCCCCCAGCCGGCATGTATATTTATGAAAGAAAGCTGGATGTTTTTATGTTTTGTTTGTTTTGTTTGTCTTTAAAAACTAATAAAATTGTTTTCAAAAAAAATAAAAAAATGAGTGGACTTCAACTCCCAGAATCCCTTTGCTGGCTGGGGAATTCTGGGAGTTGAAGTCCCCCCCCCTCCATCTTAAATTGGCGGAGGTTGAGCAACAGCCCTTACAGAGTGCAAAGGGATATATTTCCTGCTCCAGCTTCTCTGGCGGAGTCCAGGCCTCCTCGGCTGGGCGACCTCCCTCTGATGGAATTGCCTAATGGAGCTTGAGGCGAATCCATTTCCGTGGCCTCCGTAACCTTGAACCCCACTCTGGCAAAGTGGAAAGCGGGAAACCAGGATGGATCGGCCAATTACCGAGCCTAATGCTACTCCTAATTAGGGCCCTTGCAGAACATATGATGCGTTCCCTTGGAAGCGGCTGGAGCGGGTCCGTCTCTGTCGGCAAGGCGCAAGGGAGACGGAGGCGGCCTTCGGGAGAATAGGCTCCCCCGGGGCGAACAAGGCTCCCCGGACAAAGCAGCTTAGAGAAGGCCTCAGGAAATGGGAAAGAGTTTTGCTCCTCTGAGCACGTGCCGAATGCCTCTTTTGGACAGAGGGACTAGACAAGAATCAGTATGGCCTAGTGGTTAAGGCAGCAGGGTAGAAAGCAGGCGATGGTGAGTTCTAGTCTTGCCTTCAACGTGAAAGGCGGCTGGGAGACTTTGGGCCAATCACCAGGAGACGGTGAGTTCTAGTTCCACCTTAGGCTTGAAAGAAGACTGGGAGACTTTGGGCCAATTGCCAGGAGGCAGTGAATTCTAGTTCTGCCTTAGGTATAAAAGTCAATGGATGACTTTGGGCAAATAACCAGGAGATGGTGAGTTCTGCCTTAGGGTTCCAAGCCAACTGGGTGACTTTGGGCCAATCCCCAGGAGATGGGGAGTTCTAGTTCAGCCTTATCTATAAAAGTCAGTTGATTACTTTGGACTAATAACCAGGAGATTGTGAGTTCTAGTTCTGCCTTAGGGTTCCAAGCCAACTGGGTGACTTTGGGCCAATCACCAGGAAACGGTGAGTTCTAGTCCCGCCTTAGACATGA
>NW_020769492.1:383009-393441 GCF_900518735.1 Pseudonaja textilis
CTTCCTTCCTTCCTTCCTTCCTTCCTTCCTTCCTTCCTTCCTTCCTTTCTTCCTTTCTTCCTTCCTCCTCCTCCCTTCTTTTTTCCTTCTTCTTTCCTTCCTTCCTTCCTTCCTTCCTTGTTTTTTCCTTCTTCCTTCCTTCCTTCCTTCCTTCCTTCCTTCCTTCCTTCCTTCCTTCCTTCCTTCCTTCCTTCCTTTTTTCTTTTTTTTCCTTCCTTCCTTCCCCCAAAACTCCATTCCCTTCTAACACTGATTTGGTTACCTAGTTGGGTAATGAAATGCCCTCAAGAAAACAACTAGGCTCAGAGAGCACCAAGGACCACTAAGAAGTCATTGTCCTCCTCCCCCCTCCCCCTCCCCCTCCCTTCTAGTACTGATGATGTTACCTAGTTGGGTCATGCAACGTCTGCACAGGAAACCACCAAGCTCAGAGAGCATCAAGGACCCTACAGCCCCCCCCCCACGACTCCTCCTCCTCCCTGCAAACCCCATGCCTCCTACCACTGATGATATTACCTAGCTGGGTCAGGAAACGTCTGCAAGAAAATCCCCAAGGACCCCGCAGTCCTCCTCCTTCTCCTTCTCTCCACAAACCCTCTCCCTCCTACCACTGATGATATTACCTAGCGTGGTCAGGAAACATCTGCAAGAAAACCACCCAGAGCAGAAAGCACCAAAGGACCCCCTCATTTCAACACTGAGCTAGAAACATTCTCCGTTCCTTGACCCAATCCTCCGCCGCTTGCTGGGTACCCCCACTGGTGCGATATCCCCGGTTCCCCCCCACCATCAACACCCTCCATGGGGGGCGGGGGGCGCACTGACCTTCCATCAGGGTGTGGTGAATGCTCCAGTAGACGCTCAGGCAGTGTTTTTCCTTCTTCATCCCCCGTTTGCACTTGCAGCCGTACAGCTGGCTGGACAGAAGGGTGGTCAGCGTGTTGCGGCACTGGCTCTTGGCGCCCGGGCCCAGCTTGTTGGCGCCGTTACCAGCGATGCACTGCCGGAGGGTCCGGAATTTGGAACTGCAGCTGGGGTCATTGGTGCAAGCTTCGCCAGCCTGCAGGCAGTCGTGGGCTGAGCTGAGGATGGTCATGCCTTCTGGAAAGGAGCGAGAGAGATGAGAAAGAGAAATGAGGTATTTCCCTGCTTTGGCGGGCGGGGCTGGGCTAGATGATCTCCAAGGCCCCTTCCAACTCTGTTTTTCTGATTCTAAAGAGACCTGCTGGAAGGTTGGCTCGGCTTGCAACTATTTGTTCACTGAACAAAATATAGGTATCCCTCGGCTTTCTGGCCACAAGGGAGCCCAACATTTATGTTGCTGAGTGAGATGGTCGTTAAGTGAGTTTTTGCCCCGTTTTACAACCTTCCTTGACATATTTGTTGAGTGAATCACTGCCGTTTTTAAAAAAAAATTTTTTTTTTTAACAACAAATATAAAGAAACAGACACATAACATACAACATCAAATAAAATCTTTCCATTGTACAGTGTGTCAGTTGATACATATCTCTTGTGCACAATATCAACAGTCATTCCCTCCTAATTTTATATTAAAAATCATAAAAATCGTACAAGACTACTATCCGCATAATATTATTATCAAATCATTGTTAGACTGTAGTTGCAAACTCGCATCATCCTTTTCGAGCAAATCTCAACTGCTATAAAACCTAGTTCATAGTATCATTCATTTCACAATAATCAATTATAATATATCATTACATTGTATTGTCTTAACTATTATGTTATTTTTATATTGTAGTATATTTTATTTCTCTATTTCTTTATCTGGCCATTGATAAAATAAATCCCATATTTTATAATACCGTTTTTCTTTTCTTTTCTTTTGGACTGCAAACATAAATCCAGGATTGGCACAAAAATGCACCACAAAGAAAAATAATCTAGGAAGATCTTTGCTTCAAGAGACAGAGCAATAGGCTGGGCATTTGCCACCCTGAGTTCTTGGCGTTTATGTCAAAATTAAATGCTACAGCAAATGGAGTGTTGCAAATTACCCTTAACCAATGTACAACTGAACCCATACATGCAACCTTCTACAATGCAGTAACAAACCTGGGACTAGAACAACTAGTAACCAACAACACTAGACTTAACAACTGCCTCGATCTCATCTTCTGCAATAGTTTGAATTCAATTTACGGAATACAAATTAAAGAACCCTTTTCCAACAGTGACCACAGCATAATTTACTTTTGTCTCAACATACGTCCACACAAAAATCATCACAACGACGGAACCCCCAATTATAACTTCAAAAAAGGCAACTTATAAACAACGATCTCTCATCCCTTGATTGGCAATTTCTATTCTCTGGATGCAATACTGTAGAAGACCATTACAACATATTTTTTACTTGAAGTCAAAAGAGTCATCAAACTATATGTACCATTAACAACTCCCAAAACCAGAAAAAACAAATTACCCCAAACAATAAGGAAGCTTCAATCCAAAAAGAGATCACTTTGGCAGAAAAACAAATCTGGTCACATTGCCAACTTCAAAAACTGATGCAAAAATCTATGCCACCAGATAAAAACTGAATGCACCAATTATCACATTAAACAAGAGGAAAACCTTCTACGCACCAATTCCACCCGTGCTTTCTACAATTTTGTAAACAACAAACTAAAACACCCAAGGTCCACCCTACCCTGAAAGGAACTAATGGTAAAGACTGCAATGGTGACACCATTAAAGCCAACCTCTTTAACACATTCTTTGGCTCAGTATTTGTAAACAGCAATGGATCATGCCCAGTATTTCCTAGCTGAACCACAGACAACTACAATGATCTAATACATATCGATTTTAGAGAAGACTATGTTGAAAAAGCACTGCGCAATCTAAACCATCCCTATCTGTTGGACCGGATGGAATATGTGCCTACTTCTTAAAAAAAGCTACCCACTGCCATAGCCGAACCTCTAAGCATAATCTTTGAAAAATCTTTCAGGACCAGCTCCTTGACAAAACTATGGTCACAAGCCACAGTCATCCCCATCTTCAAAAAGGGAGACCCCAGCCTAGTTGAAAATTACAGACCAATCTCCTTATGCTGCATCACCTGTAAAATCATGGAATCAATTATTAACCAATCCATCATCCTCCACTTAGAGACAAACAACCTACTCTCCAATAAACACTTTGGTTTCAGAAAAAAACTATCCTGTAATCTGCAACTCTTACACTGCAAAAACATATGGACTCGAAGCCAAACAGCAAGATCACAGCTCACCAACTCAAATCCCCCAGCAACTAAGACTAACCTGAGCACAACCAAGCCCTCACCTGAACAGAACACGCCTCCAGCCAATCAGAACACGGCCAACCCCCAACCAATCAGAACACAGCCAAACCCCCTACCAATCAAGTCCCACCCCCACTAGCAGTTAAAAGGAAGAAGCAGCTGCAATCTCACATCACTCTGAGAAGCACAGAGCCGAAGACAGAAGCCTGAAGACGATGAATGAGACTTCATCAAAACGTTGCCTAGATACTTCAAATCTTACGCGGGAGAAAACCCGAACAACCAAAGATCCATATATATATATAGTATCCATGTATTCATAACTATGTTTTTACTTATACCTATTATCTTGCAAGCAATTGACAAACATAAATAAATAAGAATAAAATGACTTTTATCTTCTATTTGTATCATGAGAGGGAGAGAGGGAAGGAGGGAGAAGGAAGTAAAGAAGGAAGGCAAGAAAGAGAAAGGAAAGAGGAAAGGGAGGAAAGAAAAAAGAAAAGAAAGAAAGAAAGAAAGAAGAAGACAGACAGACAGAAAAAGACTGAGTAGAAAGAGAGAGAGTGAGAAAGGAAGGAAGGAAAGGAAGGAAGGAGAAAGAAAGACAGGAAGGAAGGAAAGAAAGAAAGGAGAAAGAAAGAAAGAGAAAGAAAGAAAGAAGGAAGGAAAGAGAAAAAGACAGTTAAGAAAGAGAGAAAGGAAGAACAAATGAAAGGAAGGAATAGAATGGATGGATGGATGGATGGATGGATGGATGGGGTATGTAAGTTGGCAGGCAGGCAGGCAGGCAGGAAGGAAGGAAGGAGGAAAGAAGGAAGGAAAAAAGGAAGGAAGAAGGGAAGAAAGAAAGGAATACAATGGATGGATTAATGGGTGGATGGGTAGGGTAGGCAGGCAGGCAGGCAGGAAGTTGTGGTGAGACTGACTCCCCTTCTTTTATCTCTTGTGCCTCAAGGGAAGTTGTTCTCGGTCATTAGACTCCATATGAAGACATTTAAAGACACCCAGGATGCTATTCCGGGCGCCAAGGTCTCCTGCGGCCTGAATTCCTCTCTCTCACAAACACACAGGAGAAATTCCCAGGTTTCGATCTCACCTCCAGCTGAACTCACACAACGTATTTAACTCCCTGCCCCGAGGCCCTCGGCTTCATTACCCCATATGAGATAATTAAAAAAACGGAATGTGCAGCTCTGCGTTGTGTCTTGTAAAAAAAAAACCCAACAACCCAACCCAACGCACAAACACACATGCAGACAACGCAGCCATACCAAGATTTCTCTGGTGCTTCTCAGGACGGGCATCTCACCCACCGCCTTACTGAAGCAGGTGGGATTATACCTGTACACCAACATCCCCCCACCTTAGGAGTCCTGGCAAAGGATCCTGGGGGGGTGGGGGTTTGTAGTTTGCCAAGGTTAGCCTTTACAGAAGGAAGTCCTTGACATACAACCACGGTGGAGCCCAACATGTGTGTTGCTACGTGAGAGATGTGTTAAATGAGTTTTGTCCTGTTTTGTGACTTTTCTTGTCCCATCTGTTCAGCAAGTCACTGCAGCTGTTAAAGGAGTAACGCGGTTGTTAAGCGAATCTTTTCTCAGGGCTACATATAGAGTAGAATAAAGTAGAGTAGAGTAGAGTAGAATAGAAAATAGAAAAGAATAGAATAGAAAAGAATAGAACAGAAAATAGAAAAGAATAGAAAATAGAATAGAATTGAAAATAGAATAGAAAATAGAATAGAAAACAGAAAATAGAATAGAACAGAAAATAGAATAGAATTGAAAATAGAATAGAAAATATGAATATAGAATAGAATAGAATAAATATTGGAAGGAATAGAATAGAATAGAATAGAATAGAATAGAATAGAATAGAATAGAAAATAGAATGGAATAGAATATAGAATAGAATAGAATAGAATAGAATAGAATAAATATTGGAAGGAATAGAATAGAATAGAATAGAATAGAAAATAGAATGGAATAGAATGTAGAATAGAATAGAATAAATATTGGAAGGAATAGAATAGAATAGAATAGAATAGAATAGAATAGAATAGAATAGAATAATGGGAATAGAATAGAATAGAATAAAAATAGGATAGAATAGGATAGAATAGAATAGAATAGAATAGAATGGAATGGAATGGAATAGCATAGAATAGAATAGAATAAATATTGGAAGGAACAGAACAGAACAGAACAGAATAGAATAGAATAGAATAGAATAGAATAGAATAGAATAAATATTGGAAGGAACAGAATAGAATAGAATAGAATAGAATAGAATAGAATAGAATAGAATTCTTTATTGGCCAAGTGTGATTGGACACACAAGGAATTTATCTCCGATGCATATTCTCTATAACCCAGTTCCAGCAATTGTGATTCCTATGTTAGCTAGTCCCCTAATCCTCTTTTGTTGTTCTACTCTGAATTCTTTCTAGAGTCTCAACATCTTTTTTACATCCAAGCAGGGCCTTACCTTCTCGGCCTGATAAAGCGGTATTAACGCTTCACCTGATCTTGATCCTATCCCTCTGTTTATGCAGCTCAGGATTGTGTTGGCTTTTTTGGCAGCTGCAGCACACGGCTGGCTCCTATTGAAGTGATTGTCCACTAGGACCCCGAGATCCTTCTGGCAATGCCCTCTATTCAGGTAGCCCCCAACTTACAACGGTTCACTTAATGACAACGGCACTGAAAAAAGTGACTTAAGACCGTTTGACATACCTACACCCTTTGCAACCTCCCCGTGGTCACGTGATCAAAATTCAGACTCGCGGCAACAGGTTCATACTTACGACGGTTGCAGTTTCCCAAGGGATCACGTGATCCCCCTTTGGAGACCTTCTGATAAGCAGAGTCCACAGGGCAGCCAGATTCCCTTCACAACCATTTGAGATAATAGCTTAACCACTGCAGTGATTCACTTAATGCCTGCCACTTAAAGAAAGGTTGTAAAATGGGGCAAACTCACTCACCCAATTTTGGGGTGAATTGTGATCGTAAGTCTACCATGTTTCCCCAAAAATAAGACTGGGTGTTATATTAATTTCTGCTCCAAAGGATGCATTAGGGCTTATTTTGGGGGAAATAGGGTTCCAAACGCGTCCTTCTGGCTGACAATCTTAACCGGGGCTTATTTTGGGGGTAGGGCTTATATTACGAGCATCCTGGGAAAACAAAATCATGTTAGAGCTTATTTTCCAGTCAGGTCTTATTTTCGGGGAAACAGGGTACCTGGATGATACTTGCCCATTGGTTTTTTTCTTGCCTAAATGTAGAATTGTTCTGACCAAAGCTTTCTGAGACAGTAACAATCACACACTGTTCCCCCAACACCTTGTTTTCATTTCAACGGCTGTGAATTATATACATTCCCAGCCCGCGATGAGTCCCAAACCGTTTGTGAATAGTCCCAATGAAGTTCTGCCACAGTCCTTCGGGATAAGGCTGATAAGCACCCACCTTCATCTCCCTTGAAATGCTGCCAACGACTAAATTGCCAATTAGTGATACAAGGCCAAACGGAGCACAAAGTCAACACGGAGCTTCAGAGTTTAAACCAATCAGGAAGAACAAAGTTGCTTCCTGCAAAGGCTCCTGTCCCTTTGCTCCTCCTGTATGTCATATGGGAGGGGCCAATGATCTCCAAGCCTTACTCCCGAGTCGCCCCTTTTGTCTGAACTGTTCTTGCCTTCTGGCAGCTCTGCGCATGTGCGCACTGGGAACAGGCTCCCGCTGTTCCTCTGCCTCGCTGATGTCAGATTCTGAGTCTTCGGAGGCTGCACATAACACCCAGATGGCCCCGGCCCCATCTCTGTGTTGGACGCAGGTCCCTCGTCCGAGCCCTCCCCAGACTCCAGGACTGGCCCGTGTTCCTCCCCACTGTCCGACTCTGCCGCCAACTCCGCAGGCTGCCGAAGGACCACAACAAGAATCTTACTTTTCCCTCATTGAATTTAATTTTATTAGACAGGGCCCAGTGTTCCTTACTCTCCTCCGAATGGAAACCCGTCTTGTTATTAACGATGCCCGTCTGCTCCTCCATTGCGAGGCTAATCCTGTTAAAGTTCATACATGTTGGGGGTTGCCAAAATAAGTTTATTTTCTCCTTGCATCGTCCTGTGTGTGTGTGAGAGAGAGACAATGCCCGGAGATTTACAAAGAGGAAGACTGAAGATTCAGGAACTTTTAAAACCACATCCTCTTAAGATTCCTGCCATTCGTTTTTCCACCTTTCTATTGACTCAGCCTTAAAAGGGAATTATATTTTCTATTACATAATCAGTTGGGGTTAATGGAGCGTCACAGGGGGCCCATTGCTTCTCCCCGTCCTTCCAATCAGTCCATTTCTCTGAAAATTTAGCGCTTAATCAGATACCAAGGGCCGCAAAGACTTGGGGGAGAATGGCGCCAGGATCTTATCAAGCCCAATTACGGAGAGGATTTCCTCTAATAAAGTTTTTTTTTTTTTTAAAAAAGGACCCTTTCTGTTAATTTTAGCCAATTTTCCATCGCATTGGTCTGGCCATAATGGTTTTTGAGACCTTTGAGGGCTATTTAGCATCATCGGAAGGAGATCCAGTGGATTCCAGGATGTGGGATTCAGCGTCTGACAAGAAAATGAGGTTCTTGTTTGGTGTCGTTTGTGAATTCAGGCTGGAAGATTCACTAAAAGGCTAAACAAAACCTACAGGGTAGCAGAAGATGAGAATGGAGCTCAGGTTACGACCACATTGGAGACCCAAATTTATGTCACTAAGCGAAACATGTGTTAGGTGAGTTTGCCCCGTCTTTGCAACTTTTCTTGCACAGGTGTGGAAGCTTTCAAGAAGAGACTGGACTGCCCTTTGTCAAAAATGGTATAGGGTCTGCTTGGGCGGCGGGGTTGGACTAGATGACCTACAAGGTCCCTTCCAACTCTGTGAATCTGTCTCTGTCTCTGAATCATTGCATTTGTGAAGTTAGTGACATGGTTGCTAGGGGAATCTAGATTCATCAGAAGGTTGCAAAAGGGAATCTTGTGACACCCCCCCCCCAGGACAACCCAACGGTCATAAGTATGAACTAGCGGTCAAGCGTTGCAGAATCCCCAGGGTCACCTGATCAAAATTCAGGCACTTGGCAACCGGTTCGTATTGACGATGGTGGTCATAAGTACCCTGGGGGGGTCACGGGATCCCCTTTTGTGACCTTCTGACAAGCAATGTCAAGATTTGTTTAACAACCTTCTGTGATGACCCAAAGGGGCGTGGCGCAAAAGCAACGAAGTCACAAAAGTAGGTAAAATCCCTTGAATTCCTCCAACCTGGCCCCCGATGTCCAGTTATCATTGGCTGGAGAAAAAAAACTCTCCCAAGAACAGTCTTCAAAGGGAAGAAATTCAGTCCGAACCCAAAGTACATATAAATTATAAATAAAAACTAACACAAACCATGCTGAAGTAATTAACATAACAGGCCAGGATAATAATTGGCAGACTTCCAAAAGATAATGAAACACACACAGTTGGGAGGATGCTGGAACCCAGATAAGACTTGACAAACCAAGATAATGCACGCTTTGCTTCCAGCAAGGTGCTATATGCAATCCTGTTTTCCCAGCTGCAGCTAACAAAGAGAATCAAGGCCCTTTCCTCCCCCTTAACCCACGTAACTCCCCTGCAACCACTCCCTTCTCCGCTCCTCCCTGCATGCCCTAGGATGAGGAGGGTGTGGGCCTGGGTCTTCCTCTGAATGCCCAGCCGGCCTCTGCCCTTCCCTAGTTTCCTCCACAGCCACTGGAGCCACACTTCCACTCCCTGTCAGCTTCTCAACCTCCCCCTCAGAATCAAATTCCAACAGGGGCATGATACTGTCTGGCTCACTTAACAAAATGCAATGATTTGCTTAACAACTGTGGGACAAAAATGAGGTAAACAGGATGGCCTGCTACCGGTTCGCTCCGGTTCGAGCGAACCGGTAGCTAATTTTATCATTTTTAATAGCCGTTTTGGTGAACCAGCATATCCTTCCCCCTGGACCCACTCCGCCCCTCCCAGGAGCCCCCGCGTGGCCCATTTTGGATCCCGAGTAAGTACAGGGCCTGCAAGGAGGCTTAGGGAGGGTGAAAAACGGACCATTTGGAGGCTCCAGAAGACGGGAAATGGCCCCGTTTCTGGCTTCCAGAGAGCCTCCGGAGCCCGGGGAGGCCATTTTCACCCCCCTCCCACCATGGTGCAGGAGGCTGACTAGGCCACGCCCACCATGGCCACACCCACCCAGCAACCAGGCCGAGAACCGGTTGCTAAAAGTTTTCAAGCCCACCCTGGGGTAAACTCACTTCACCCATGCGTTGCTTTGCGACATAAATTTGGGGCTTAATTGTAGTCGTAAGCTGAGGACCCCCCCCTATGTTTTCATAACCAAGTAAAGCAATTTTGTCAAAAATTATGGCATTTCTTGCAGAAACCCAATGAGTCGCGACCTCTGGCTGCGCACTGAAATATATTTTATTTTGGGAGAGGGGGGTCTGCCCGTAGTATTTTTAAATGTCCTTTCCTCCCCTCCCTTGTTGTCCCTAGAGGAACTTTGCTTCTTAAATGCTTTGGACTCTCCTTTGCAATTGACAAAGAGCTTTGGGAGGCTTTGTGGAAAATCGATGCCAACAATAAACAAGTCAATGAAACAATTAAAAGCTCAGCCGGGCTGCTGCGGAAGGAACATCTCCCCAAAGGCCGGAGCGATTGGCGCCTGGATGGAGACGGGGCGGAAGGGCAACGAAGCGGCTTTTCACCCGCTGCCCTGCGAGAAAAAGAGGATGGATCCCAGGCTGGGAGGGGCCCTGGGGGAGGAGAGGAGGGGGGCACTTTTCAAAACGGTGGGGCAGAAAAAAGAAATGGTGTTCTATCTAGCTATCGTCCCTCCTTCCTTCTGTCCATCCATCCATTTGCCATTCTCTCTCTCTCTCTCTCTCTCTCTCTCATCTGTCCCTCCTTCTATCCATCCATCCATCCACCCATCCATTCTTCCATCCATCATTTAACCATTATTTCTCTCTCTCTCTCTCATACCTATCCATCCATAATTTACTCATCATCCATCCATCCAACCAATCATCTATATCTATCTATCTATCTATCTATCTATCTATCTATCTATCTATCTAT
>NW_020769492.1:474213-487417 GCF_900518735.1 Pseudonaja textilis
TCTCCTGGTGATTGGCCCAAAGTCACCCAACCGGCTTTCATGCTTAAAGTGGGACTAGAACTCACCGTCTCCTAGTTTCTAGCCTGGTGCCTTAACCGTTTACCAATCAGGAGGGTGCATAGCCCAATCCCTATTTAATAAACCCTGCAATCAAAACTACCACTGAAATTAAGCAACAAAGCACCAATTTGGGGAAAGGGCTGTTTTTTTTCTTCTCTCTTTTGCACCTGCATGGAAAATTCTCAGTAAAAAAAGTTTCAGGAAGCTAAACTGATAAGATTTTCTGCCCAAACCTCCTCTGGGACCATCCTGACCTTAAATTCAGGCAGACATTTTTAACTGCACCCCTCTTGATCCACTCCATCTCTTTATCATGTCCCCAAGAACCCCCCCCCAGCCCCCCCAAAATTAATTTATTGATTTATTTACAGGTGTGGTCCAAAAAAGGCTGCCAGCCAGATCTTGGGGGGGACGCCTGCTGAATAAAATCAGCCATAAATAAATATAATTTTTTTTTTAACAAATGAAATATAC
This sequence comes from Pseudonaja textilis, assembly GCF_900518735.1. The sequence goes on from NW_020769492.1 coordinate 474,748, forward strand.
AGGAAACCTTCGACTTACAAAAGTTCACTTAGTGATTGTTCAAAGTTATGACGGCAGTGAAAAACAGGACATAATCCTTTTTTTTTTTTACACCGACGACCGTTGCTGGGATCAAAATTCAGAACTTTGACAACCATCTCGTATTTATGACGGTGGCAGGGAGTCACATGATCTCCTTTTGCGACCTTCTGACCAGCAAAATCCACAGGGGAAGCCAGATTCGCTGAACGACCAGGTGACTCACTTCAACGACGGCAACGATTCGCTCAAAAACTGTGGCAGGGAAGGTCATAAGATGGGACTAACTTCACTTAGCAAAGGTCTCATTTAGTCACATAAATTTTAGGGCTGGATTGTTGTGTACCTTGTTTAGGGGGAAAAAACAGAGAGAGAAAGAATTATAGTATCCAAACAGGCTCATCATCCATTGGGACCCCAATCTGGAATAAAAGTTATTGAAATGGCTGATTTTCATTTTCATTTTATTGTGGTTTGTTTGATGTTAACAACTTTCTTCTTTTCTGTGGTTTAATCTGTGAACGGCTCGTGGTTTTTTTTCCCCCTTTGTAGTTACTGGGGGAGGAGGGAAAAAAAAAATTGACGCTTTTTTCATATTCCAAATGTCACAAAATAAACACGTCACTCCAAAGAGTTGACGGCACAGTTGCTGGCTGGCCTTCAAAAGTCAAGAGATCTTGGAGAGGAGACCACAAGGAGATCACGAGTCAAGAGTTGAGGAAACTATGTCGAAAGAAACAACACTTCTCTACTGTTGCCAAGGAGATCACGTCCGTGGATCTCTATTAAATGTGAAGTGGTTTTTATTTTTATCATAATCAGGAGCAACGTTTCACTGACACGAGGTTAACCTTGAAAAAAGCTCATGAAACTCAGACCAAATTAGAGCGGGATGAGAGACCACAAGGGAGTCGCAAGACTGGAGGCTAAAATAAGAAGTTGAAAACATATCCAGAAGCCAAGCAAGAAATGGGAAACGGTTTCTGTATTAATGCCAAGGAAACACGGAGAGACAGTTTGATATAATGGTTAAAGTGCTAGGAAGTAGGAATTGGTAGGCTTGGAAGCGGGCTGGGTGACTTTGGGCCAATCACCAGGAGACGGTGAGTTCTAGTTCTGCCTTAGGAATGAAAGTCAGCTCGGTACATGCAGGCTGGGGAATTCTGGGAGTTGAAGTCCACACCTCTTAAAATTACTAAGGTTGAGAAACATTGCAAAGGGGTATTTGAAAAAAAAAAACAACAACCCCAAGAGAGGCAACATTTTAGGAATGCAGTTTATTTTTACTTTTATGACATGATCATACAAAGGTCTCAGTTCTCGGAGGTACATTTGCCTCCAATTCTTTCTGTTTTTTCCCCCCAGCTTTATCAACATTTCTTTGTCACTTTGTCAAAGGAACACACTTCTTTGTGTTTTATGACTCAGCCGAGAGGACTGATTGTTTCCTGAGTCCCTGAGATGATAATTCAGGGAGGGAGTTGCTGGCTTGTAGGAGCCAACACAACACAACACAACACAACACAACATATATATGTATATGTATATGTATATGTATATGTATATGTATATGTATATGTATATGAATATGAATATGAATATGTACATGAATATGTATATGAATATGTATATGTACATGAATATGTATATGTAAATCTATATGTAAATGTGTATGTATATGAATACATATATGTACATGAATATATACATGAATATGTATATGTACATGAATATGTATATGTAAATATATATGTAAATGTATATGTATATGTGTATATGTATACATGTATGTGTATGTGTATATGTGTATGTGTATATGTATGTGTATATGTACATGAATATGTACATGTATATGTATATGAATATGAATATGTATATGTACATGAATATGTATCTTTAAATGTATATGTATGTGTATATGTACATGTATATGAATATGAATATGTACATGAATATGTAAATGTATCTGTAAATGTATATGAATATGTATATGTATATGTATCTGTATCTGTATATGAATATGTATACGTATATGTAGATGTAGATGTATATACATATATATGTATATGGTATTCAGCTTTGTTCGGGTATTTTCCCACGTCATTATAGTTGTGCTTTTAAAGTTGTAGCAACGTTTCGGTATATGTATATGTATATACATATGTATATACACACATATATATACTGTATATATATACACACACACACACATCTACACATACACGTATATATTCTTATACAGGGTCTATTGCAGGGGTGGGATTCAGTTGGTTTGGACCAGTTGGGCGAGCTGGATATTAAATTTATATCTGGTTTGCTGAACCGGTAGTTGAACCGACCGGCTGGCCCCACCAACCCCTCCCCCCCCCCAGAGTCTCCATGTGGCCTGTTTTGGATGCAGGTCCATGCGGAGGCTCTGAGAGGGTGAAAAATGGACTTCCTGGAAGTTCAGAAACGGGCCTGTTTCCGGCTTCTGAAAGGCGGGCCTCCGGACCCCAAGGGAGGCTGTTATCACCCTCCCAGAGGCCTGAGGGAAGCCTCGGGACTCTGGGCAAGGCGAAAAACAGCCCTCCCGAAAGTTCCAGTAGGATACACCTACCATGGCGGTGCCCACGTCCACCCGGCAACTGGGCAGTGAACCAGTTGCGGGGATTTTTGAATTCCAGCCTTGGGTGTGTTTGTGTGTGGCTGTGAGTTCACTTCCTCCTAACCGTGGTGTTTCAGTTACAACGGCACTTTCCCCAACTTTGAATGGTCACTAAACAAGTGTCGTAAGGCGAGGATTCCTTGTAAATCAAATTCCGAGAAGAAAGGGTACAAAACTTTCATACGGGCACCGAGGAATGTATCTGGATGTCTCTTTTCAACGTTTTATTCCTTTTTAATTGGTGAGCTACAACAAACGGCGACGACAGCAGGAAAATATACTGCTGATTATGCAATATAAAAGTGCCCATATTTTACCGCGAGAGGATGGCGATTAAATATTATTTGGAAATAAATTGCACTGTAAAAGATGCAAATTGTGTTCCTGAAGAGCTGGGACTTGTTATTTTATTTTATTGCTGATCATTGTTAAAATCCAAGTAATCTACAACAGCGGGAATCCAGCCGGTATCAATCAAAACAGGAGATGGAGATTGACACTTTTGCCAATCCGAGCCGTGGAAGATTTATCCATGTTTATTGAACGTTGAAATAAGAAAATGTTTTCGTCAAGAGGAATAAACATTATGGGTGGAGTCCAGCGTAACCGTGTTACTTACTTCACAAGGGCAGTGATTCATTTATTTTTTATTTCTTTTCTTTTATTTGTCAAAAGCTTACATTATAACAGAAACAAGAATAAACATAAGTTTAAATACAAGAAATAGGAACTAATAATTGGGAACAATAGGACAGGGATAGTAGACACGATTGTGCACTTAGGCACGCTTATTCACTTAGCAACCAGGGCAAAAAAGGCTGTGACACGGGGCAAAACACATTGAGCCACTGTTTCCCTTAGCGACAGAACTGTTGGGCTCAATTCTTGGTCGTAACTCAAGGACTGCGTGTGAGGAAAAAACAACTCCAATTTGGATTTTCCGTTTACATGATGCTTCAGAGAACTGGGACTAGAAAAAAGGACCCCAGGGGGGGGAAAACAGATCCGTTTCCTCTAAATTTGGTGTAAATCTTAACATTTTCCTTCCCTTGAAATTCCCCTGGCTCCATATTAATTTTGATATCTAAATCCCACATCCGTTTAATCATGCCAGCTGGCTCTAAAATATACAAACAGATTAAAAAGAAGGGGAAAAAAAAAAAGGCACATGATCCCTTCAGATGAAAAGCCGAAAACATCAGAGGCAAGGAAAGGAAAAAAAATGAAAAAAGAAGAAGAAAAATAGTCACAGCGACTGGAATAACCCGAAGTCAACGATTCCCTGCTGATGAATTTCAGCAGGTCCTTCAGGGGACAGAAATGTTACTCAATCTGGAGGCTTTGATTTTCAAATCAAACTGCTGACATTTTGATTGGCAGCTACACTCTGGATTTGCAAATGCTGTTCCTTTGGTCCAGATATCGGCTGGGGGCTCAGGGAGATTTAAACAGTACCCTTCCCTTCCCAAAGAGATAATTTTTCCTTCGTTTATGGCCTGAGGTCTGCATTCAAAGCAGGTTCTGCTTCAATAAATCCCTAAATTATAGCATTGTGAAATAAATGGGGAAATCAAAAAGGGACAGACGGGGAAAATACAGATCGTCCTCGCCTTACGGCCGAAACGGAGACCAAAATGTATGTCGCTAAACCGGACAATTGTTAAGTGAGCTTTGTCCCATTTTACAAGTTCTTAAAGGGAATCCCCACAGTTGTTAAGTGAGGAACACGGTTGTTAAGTGAATCTGGATTCCCCGTTGACTTTGCTCGTTGGACGGTGGCAAAAGGGGATCATGAGAACCCTGGGAGATGGCGACTGTCATAAATACGAGTCAGCTGACAAATGTCCGAATTTTGATCACGCAACTGAGGGGAATGTGGCAATGGCTCTAATTCTGAAAAACGATGATAAACAGGAGTGGGATTCCGAAATCCCAGAAACCGTTTTGCTGCTCGGTTGTTGGGTGGGCGTGGCCATGGTGGGTGTGGAACTTCTGGGAGGGCCGTTTTTCGCTTTCCCCAGAGTCCGGAGGCTTCCCTCAGGCCTCTGGGAGGGCAAAAATGGCCTCCCTCAGGCTCTGGAGGCCCTCTGGAAGCCGGAAACAGGCCCATATCCAGACTTCCGATACTTTCGGAAGGCCCATTTTTCCCCTCCTCATGGACCCTACACTCACCCGAGTCCAAAATGGGCCACGTGGAGACTCCCGGGAGAGGCGGGGTGGGGTGGAGGGGGCCAGCCAGTCGGTTCAACTACTGGTTCGGCGAACCAGATGCAAATTTAACACCTGGTTCACCAGAACCGGTCTGAATAGGTAGAATCCCACCCCTGGTCATAAGCCACTTTTTTCCGTGCCGACGTAACTTTGGACGCTCACTAAATGAACCGTTGTAAGCCAAGGACTTCCTGGAAGGTTTTTCCACCCTTTTTAAACCTCTGGGTCTAGATTGGAGGGCTCTGCTGGTGGAGATGGGCTGGGTTCCTACCTTGGTTGGTACTGGTTCGGTGCCCCTAACATGCCAATCAGCTGAGAGTATGAAGAAACGAAAAGCTAGGAGCGACCCATATGCTGGTCACTTCTTTTACCCTCTCAGCTGATCATCGGAGGAACAGGTTCAGCCGTACCAGTAGTTTTTTTTTACTACCGGTTTGTCTGAACCGGGCCGAACCGGTGTTGTAATGACGAGGCAGTCGAGTTGTTTGATCATGAACAACTGAATCATGATGATCTTTATTGGAATCTAGTCTTGCATTTATACACATTTTTAGTTATCCTCCATCATTGGTTAACTTTGGTTACTGCTTAACTTTGGTTATTGTTCTGCACAGTAATCCATACAATTAATGATCTCTAGTTAAAGTCTAACATATGTTTACTTCCTCTCTCTAATCCTCCTTTAGATGAGTGACTTTGTTTACCCGAGTTGTATTTGCTTGGAAAAAATTCTTTATCTGAGGTTTGCCATCCGAGATTGGAACATGCCTGCAATTACAACCCTACAAACCGGTAGCATACCACCATTACTGTTGCTTGAATTTCTGGATCCAGTCTGGATCTGTCACCGAAACAAAACAAACAAACACCAAACCTCTTTTCTTCTTTTTTTTTTCCCCTTCCAGAATAGTTCCCCCTCCCGCTTTCTGACAAAGCTTTATCGGGTGGATATTTGTGCTTCGCAAGAAATCCCAGAGTGTCAAACATTCCTATTAAAACTCTTATCACCCATCGCAACAATAGCAAAGAGCGCCAAGGAAATACACAGAATATTACGCCCAGTTTGAGTCTCTCTCTTAGAGATGCCGCTTCTGATACCTGCCTGAAAAGCCGTTCTTGTTTTCTCGGCTGCTGGGTAATTGCGCCAGATTTTCTGTTTCCCCGACCTCACAATCGACAACCCGAGTGCCAGGCAACTCATGGCTGCGGCGGAAATGGTGGTTGCGGATCAGGAAGACGAAAAGGAGAAATATTTGAGGGCGTAGGAAAGCCCTCCCCAGATTAAAATAGTCTTTATTCTTAATATTCCTGCCACAGGAAAACAGCCTCAATCTGAAGCGCGAAGAGGCTGGTCTTTAGGAATGGAGATTCTGCACCCATTCGGAAAGACTGGGCCAACCTATTTAAAAGCAAAGAAACTCCAAGTAAGTGACACGATCACGCAAGCCGAAGTTGACAAGATTACCTCAGACAAACAGCTAGGACAGTGATGGCTAAACTTTTCGGCATGGAGCGCCCAAAGCACGTGCACGCATGCGCCCCCCCAAAATGCAATCTGTGTGCATCTCCCATGCATGCACCCCCACGTAGGTGTTCACGCCCCCTGTGCATGCACCCCACCCCCGTGCATGCATGTGCATTCCCCACACATGTGCCCCCACCCCCACGCATGTGCGGCAGAGACCCAAAGACCGACTGGCTAGCAGGAGGCATGCGCATGCATGCACGGTGGAGCTGAGCTGGTGTGACGGCTCATGTGCTCACGGAGAGGGCTCCGCGTGCCACCTCTGCCATGCTGCGCATGCCATAAGTTCACCATCGTGGACCTAGGATTTACATTTCCTCTGTTGCCTGTAGAGCCAGCCATGACCCCTACATGACCCCATGGGAATCTGGCAACATCCATTAAAATTATAACAGATAACAGATAATCAGAGTTGGAAGGGACCTTGTAGGTCATCTAGTCCAACTCCCCGCCCAAGCAGGAGACCCCACACCAATTCTGACAAATGGCAGTCCAATCTCTTCTCGAAAGTCTCAAGTGATGAAGCTCCCACCACTTCCGAGGGCAACTTCTGTTCCATGGGTTGATTGTTCTCACTGTCAGAAAGTTTCTCCTTATTTCCAGGTTGAATCTCTCCTTGTTCAGTTTCCATCCATTGTTCCTTGTCTGGTTTTCGGGGGCTTTAGAAAATAGCTTGACCCCCCCTCCTCCTCCCTGTGGCAGCCCCTCAAATATTGGAAGACTGCTATCACGTCTCCCCCGGTCCTTAATAAAGGACACGTTCTTACACAGGAACAGGCATCTCAATCACAAAGCCCCAAAGAATGTATACAAAACCCACCTACTCTCAACCCCATTTTGTCAGCTACCCCAGGAACATGTTGCTGTCACTGACATTTCTGGCTCCCAAATAAACAGATATTCCCTTTCCTGCAGCCTGCCTCCATTTTATTCCCAGCGTCTTTCTCCTGTCTTGGAACCGGAATGGATTTTTCTTTCAAACAATGGTCTGGCACAGAGAAGAGGGAGTCAACTTATTTCTCAAAGCCCCTGAAGGCAGGACAAGAAGCAACAGATGGAAGCTAATCAAGGAGAGAAGCAACCTGGAATCAAGGAGAAACTTCCTAGCAGTGGAGACAATTAACCAGTGGAACTACTTGCCACCAGAAGTTGTAAATGCTCCAACACCGGAAGTTTTTAAGAAGAGACTGGATAGCCACTAGTGTGGAATGGTATTGGGTCTCCTGCCTCAGCAGGGGGGTGGACTAGAAGACCTCCAAGTTCCCTCCAACTCTGTTATTTTGTTATACTATTAAATTTGAGCAGGCAGGCTCTGAGGAAACATAGTCCCTTACGAAGAAATACATGCATAAATAAAGCAACCCAGGCTTATTGTTGCTTAATATTTAGCACAGTACTCATGCAAACAAAGCCAGCAACATGAGATAAGAGTAATTTTTGATTTATGGAAGATTCCAGCGCAAAAAATATTAAATCGTTGCATTTCAGCTGATAAGATACCGGTAGCTCCATTCTCCCTTTGAAAAGTCTCCAATTTGGGATCATATCTTCTTTTAATGTAAAGGTTTGATTGATAAATTAATCCATTCTGGGATTTTTCGTATTTATTTGGCTGATTCTGTGGTTTGCCTTGATGCCTGAATAAATATGGGTGGAATTGGGTGGAACGTATTTCGCTCCTATTTATTTTAGCTGGTTGGGAAGGTCGCCAATGTGGAGCTTGCGACCCTGGGACACTGCAACGGTCATAAGTCCATGCCAGTTGCCAAGCCTCTGAATTTTGATCATGTGACCTTGGGGGTTTTATGACAGTTGTAGGTGCGAGGACTAGCTGTAAGTCACTTTTGAATGGTCATTAAATGAAAGATTGTAAGACTAGGATTACCTGCATGGACAAGGAATGTCTGATCCAGGTTAATTTGGAAAGCAGGCAGTCCACAATGATATATAAGCAACATAAAAATAAAATAAAATAAGGAAAGAGTAAAATAATAATAAAATAACAATATATAATAAATAAAACTATAGTCTCTATATATAAACCACTCACGCATCATCACAAAATCTCCAGAACCGTAAAGCCTACAAACTTGAAATTTGGCACCTATGTTCCTCTTGGCTTCTAGGTGCTCAATAAGAAAGGATTTTTCAAAATGACCATCAGACCTTTTAGTATTTCCGATATTATTATTATTATTATTGTTATTGTTGTTGTTATTAACACGCTCTGATGCTAAGGAGTCCTACTCCCCCTCCCCACCTGGAAAGAAATCTCTTCCAAATGCAAAACACAAGCAGAGGAGTTTCAGTTTCAGAGCACCAAGCAGCTTTAGTACAAAACAGTTGAGCTAAACTACGCCCAGGCTCCTTGCTGTCTCCCTTTTGCTCACACAGCAAATACTCTTTCAGTTTCCAAACAGCCCTCATTCTCTCACGCACTGACAGGATGCCAGCCAGATGAATACCAATGGATGCTGGTAGGCAGAGGCAGATATTTTCCCCCCCAACCTTATTTTCCTCCCTAAAAACTAAGCCCGATCACATAGTTTTGTAGCGAAGCATGGGTAGACCCACAATATAATAACAAAATAATAAAATAAAATAAAATAGCCAAGACTGAGAAATCCTGGACTTGATCACAACTGAAGCTAAGTGCTAACAAAGCAAAAATATTCTTTATAATTCATCATAGATAGTTTTCGACTGACAGACTCTTTTGGGCATAAGTCATTACGGTTGTTAAGCGAGGAAGCCATGTGATTGCTTCGCTTCAACGACTGCAATCCCAGAGCTCCCAATTGCGGTCGTTAAGTGACCGCACAGGTCATTAAGCAGAGCACGTGTCACTTCGGGGGTGGGTGGAGGAAGCCCTGTCCAGCCCAGAATTTATTTCGCAACCACGAAGTAACCTATCCATAAAGTTTATAGGATTCATGCATGAATTGCAAAATTAAAAGGTGTTTCAAGAATTAGAATTTTTTTTATTGGCCCCGCGTGATTAGACACCCAAGGAATTTGTCTCCCATGTATAAGCTCTCAGTGTACATACAACAACAGTGACAGATCATTATCATAGTCATTGTAAAAATACATTCATCATAAACCATTAGATACAACATTTAGTGATAGGCATGGATACTAAATGAGCAATCAACATAAATCACACTAGGATACTAATTAAACTATTTAAATCGTAAGATACAAGCAACAAAGCCATAGTCATAAGAAGATGAGGTGATAGGGAAAATAATCTTCTTTTAATGACCCCATAATCCCCTGCAGGGTGGAGTCTGGGCAGTGGTGGAATTCACTTTTTTTTTTTACTACTGGTTCTGTGGGCGTGGCTTGGTGGGCGTGGCAGGGGAAGGATACTGTAAAATCTCCAGTTAGAGGCGGTATTTGCCAGTTCTACGAACTACTCAAAATGTCAGCTACCGGTTCTCCAGAACTGGTCAGAACCTGCTGAATATCAACACTGAGGCTGGGCAACTGAATGAAGTTGAGCGTTTACTGGCCCGATGCCCTTCCTATCACCCATGAGGAGTTACATTCAGCAGAGAGATTCTCATCGTGCCCAGAAAGAGAAACATCTGCCTGTTCCGAGGATTGAACTCTCAGAGCCTCCCGATTCTGAGGCGAGGGCTCCTCCGCTAGCCCAATGCACCACTCACAATAGGGAAGAGGAGAATAATAATGGTATTATTATTATTATTATTATTATTATTATTATTATTATTGGATTACTAAAAAGGACCTTACGATTTATGTTTGGAAGGTTCATAAGTGATAGAAAAGCCTTCAGAAGTTGTGGATGCTCCAACAACGGGCGGCTTTCAAGAAGAGACGGGACAGCCATTTGTCGGGAACGATTTTTGAGCAAGGGGTTGGACTAGAAGATCTCCAAGGTCCACTTCCTTTCCAACTGTATTCTGGCCTGTGCTATTCATCAAACCCCACACCGAATCCATGCACACCGACCGATTTGGAAGGAAGCACGGCGCACATTTTAAACGGTTCACGAGAGGGAGCATTTGAGAGGTTAGCAAGACAGAATAAAAACAGCAAAGATACGGAGGAGTTCAAAGGCGTCAAAACTGGGACATTTATTTCCACAGTGTGGAAAAACGTAGCTGGCGAGAATTCTAGATCGTTCCTCTGGGCCGAGAGCTAAATGCATTTCTTCCCTTGATTGGGCGCACAAGCCCAGCCGGTCCTCCAGATACGACCACAATTCAGCCCCAAAATGACGTGGCTCAGTGAAATATTGGCTAAGTGAGCTCAGGCCCCGTGTTACAACTTTTCCTGTCACAGTTGCTAAACCAATCCCTGCAGCCGTTCCGTTCCTACCACGGTCGTTAAGTGAATCTGGCTTCCCGCCTTGACTTGGCCAGTCAGAAGGTCGCAAAAGCAGATCACATGAGGCCTAGATGTTCCAAAACATCATAAAGATGAACCTGTGGCCAAGGGTCTGAATTTGGATCGCATTTTACGGGTGAAAAATGGTCATCGGTCACTTTTTTTCTGTCATAACTTTGAGTGGTCACGAAATGAACTGTTATAAGTCAAGTACTACCTGTGTTGTTTTTTTTTGCCTCGGTGGCTGCCATGCCCCTGTTGGAGTCTGAATGCAAGAAGGAAGACGAACAGCTGACAGGGAGCGGGAGTGACGCTCCGTTGGCTGTGGAGGAAACTGGGGAAGGGCAAAGTCTGGTGGGGCAGAGCAGGGAAGAGGGAGAACAAGGGAGAGGGAGTTCAGAAGAAGACCCAGGCCCACCCCCTCTTCATCCTAGGGCACACAGGGAGGAACGGAGAAGGGAGCAACGTGGGTGGCATGGCTTACGGGGACGGAAAGGGCCCTGATTCCCTTCATGGGAATGAGAGCTGAGAGCGGCACCTGCTGGGAACAAACGTGAGTTTATCTTGTGTTGACTTTGCTTATCTGCGTTCCTGGCATCTTCCCAACTGAGTTGAATTACTGCCGTGCCTTCACACCTGAAATTCCTTCTCTTGCCCTGCCAGACTAATGACCTCATTTTGCCTTGATCGGACTTATAGTTACAGTTTCTGTTGACCACGTTTTGGACTTGATTCCCTGCAGCCAAAAACTGTTCCTGGGAGAGTTTTTCTCCAGCCCAGAAGGTCACCAGGACACCGGGGGCAAAGTTGGAGCTAATAAAGGGACTCCTACGGATTATCTGACCATGTTGCCTTTGTGCCACGCCCCTTTGGGTCATCACAGTGGCCAACGTACCCAACCTCAGCTTTGATGTTCGGACCATTGGAGCAAGGCAGTTGGCAAAGGAGTTTGTCTGCCAAATTGAGCATTTATTGAAATCGGCCAGCCTCTGGCACGCTGCCCAGATTCGACGCCCATTCTCATAGCTGCTGTATTGCTAATAAAAACAGATATTTATTTTCCTTCCTTTTATGTGTTTGGCTGCAAACGACGTTTGTTTTATTCCTTGATGACGGAGAACATTCGTCTGGGCAAGGAGAAGATTTGCAAAGCTTAACTTTGACGGCCTCCCGGGAAGACTGGTGACCTCCACAGTTCGTTTAGTGACCGTTCCAAGTTGAAAAAGGTGACTTAGGACCATTTTTCGGCCTTGATAGCATCCTCGGGATCATGCGATCAAACATCCCAGATGCTTGGGAGTTAGGATCCCAGGGTCGTTCAGAGTTAGGATCCCAAGGTCGTGAACTCCTGATGAGCAAAGTCAACAGAGAAGCCAGGTTCACTTAACAACCGGGTTCCTAGCTTATCAACTGCAGCAATTCGCTTAACAACAGTGGCAAGAATGGTACTACAGTGGGGCAAAACGCACTTAACAAATGCATCACTTAATGACAGAAATGTTGGGCTCAATTTTGGTTGTAAGTGGAGGACGGCCCTCTAGCCAGGTGAAACTAGAACTCACAGTCTCCTGGTGATTGGCCAAAGACACCCAGTTGGCTTTCATGCTTACAGGAGGACTGGAACTCACAGTGTCCTGGTTTCTAGCCTATAGCCTTAGACCAAACTGGCTATAAAATAGTTTTTGTATAGGCTAAACAGTATCCTTTAGTAAATTTAATAGAATAGGAAAAGAAAAAAAAAAGGAGAGGAGAAGAGGAGAGGGAAAGGAAAGAAATGGAACAGGAAGGGAAGGAAGAAAAGAGAAAGAAGGAGAGGAAAGGAAGGAAGGAGAGGAAAGAGAAAGGGAGGAAAAGAAAGGAAGGAAGGAAGGAAGGAAGGAAGGAAGGAAGGAAGGAAGGAAGGAAGGAAGGAA
>NW_020769492.1:599115-609115 GCF_900518735.1 Pseudonaja textilis
GAATTGACGATGTTATCTAGTTTGGTACTTGAAATGTCTGCAAGTAAACCACCAAGCTCAGAGGGCACCAGGGACCCCACATTTGAAGTTAGCCCAGCACTGAAAAAAAGTGATGTATGACTGTTTTCCACAACCATTGCAGCCTCCCCATGGCCACGTGATCAAAATTCAGCCCCCCTGGCTACTGGCTCGTATTTATGACAGTCGCGGTGTTCTGGGGTCACGCACCCTTTCGCGACCTGATAAGCAAATGTCAACTCATAAACTATGTCTGTGGTCTTTTTAGAGTTGCCAACAGAACGGGAGGGGGGAGCAGGGCGGCAGCTTGGAAACCGAAAGCGCATTCCATAAATGTTTTCAAAGATAGTCACTAGGTGACTGCAATCAATTTGGTTTTCTTTTTGTGTTGTACAGGTCACCTTCAAGAAGTGAGGGGAGCCAAATGTCAACTCATAAAATATTTCTCTGGTCTTTTTAGAGCTGCCAGCAGAAAGTTTGGGGTTGTGGGGAGTGGTTTGCTTGAAAATCGAAAGCGCATTCCATAAATAGTTTTTCAGAGATAGTAACTAGGTGACTGAAGTTTCTGCCATGCAAAATTCTAACTGGAGAGTATGATTGATGACTCTGGGCTATGGATGTGTCCCATTGGAGGATATGAATTATGATACACCCAGAGGGGTGGGGGAAAACCAGGGTGTCAAGGGTGACAATGAATGATGTGTCTCAGAGTCAGCTACACCCAGGCAGTGCCGGCATGTTATCTCCCAATAAATCCTTTTGAAGTTTTTGAAGTTTGGCTCAAGACTCCTGATTTAATTGGGGGTCACCGTCGGAATCCAGACACAAAGTCCATGGGGAAGCTAGATTCACTTAACAACCATGTTCCTAACTTAACAACTGCAGTGATTCACTTAACAATTGTGGTAAGAAAGTTCCTAAAATAGGGGCAAAACCTAGAACTGAGGAGAAATTTCCTGCCAGGAAGAACGATTGGAATGGCTTACCTTTAAAAGTTGTGAGTGCTCCATTCGCTGGAGGTTTTCAAGAGAAAAAATGGACAGCCGTTTGTCCACAATGGTATAAGGTCTCCTGATTGTAGGGGGGCGGGGGTTGGACTAGAAGACCTCCATGGTCCCTTTCAACTCTTGCCCTGTTCTCTTATTGTATGGGGTTTCCTGCCCGCCACACACCACTGAACTAAAAAAAATAAAATCACTCTGGAAAATTCTCTTGCCAGAGGTGTTATATTCAGCCGGTTTGGACCAGTTCTGGAGAACCGGTAGTGGAAATTGTGAGTAGTTCTGGAGAACCAGCTAATCCCACCCCTGACTGGCCCTGCCAACCCCCATCTCTTCTCTGCCTCCCGTTGAGTCCCAGCTGATCGGCTGGCTCTTCTTTGGTTGCCCTGCACAGGAGAACGGAGCTGGAAAGCAGGCTAGTGGGAAGGGAAGGAAGGGGGATTTTGCAGTATATCCTTCCCCTGCCACGCCCACCAAGCCACGCCCCGACAGAATCAATAGTAAAAAAGTTTGAATCCCACCACTGGATAGAGGATAGATAGAGATAGATAGATAGATAGATAGATAGATAGATAGATAGATAGATAGATAGATAGATAGATGAGAGATAGATAGATAGATAGATAGATAGATAGATAGTTAGATAGATAGATAGATAGATAGATAGATAGATAGATAGATAGATAGATAGATGAGAGATAGATAGATGAGAGATAGAGATAGATAGATAGATAGATAGATAGATAGATAGATAGATAGATAGATAGATGAGGGATAGATGAGGGATAGATGAGAGATAGAGATAGATAGATAGATAGATAGATAGATAGATAGATAGATAGATAGATGAGAGAGAGAGAGAGAGAGAGATACAGAGGTGGTATTCAGCAAGTTCTGGCCAGGTTCTGGAGAACTGGTAATGGAAATTTTGAGTAGTTTGGAGAACTGGCAAATCCCACCTCTGACTGGAGATTTTACAGTATCCTTCCCCTGTCACGCCCACCAAGCCACGCCCACAGAACCGGTACTAAAAAATTTTTGAATCCCACCACTGGATGGATGGATGTATGGATAGATAGACAGATAGATAAATAGATAGATAGATAGATGGATGATAGGGGGAGGGAAATGGGGATTTTGCAGTAACCTTCTCCTGCCACGCCCACCAAGCCACGCCCACAGAACCGGTAGTTTAAAAAAAAAAAATCGTATCCCACCACCGTCTCTTACGATATGTCGAAAATCCACCCATCCCCGGTTCAATGCGGCCCACCGCAATATTTATGGACTCTCCACTTATCGGTGGAACTGTCCCAGGAGAGAACTCATTCTGCCCCCCCCCCCCCCCCCCCCCTGCCAAACCCCACTCCACAAACCCGTGTCAGGCTTTTAAACAACCCCGGTAAAGCCATTTCTTTCACGCAGCTGTTAGCAGAGAGATTGGGCTGAGTCCTTGATTGTTTAATGGCGCAGAGTGCCGCGGCTGGTGGGGTGTTTTGGTTTTTTTCACCCTTTTTAATTGTTTTCTTCGGAATTGTTTACGCTGGTTTTCCGTGAGTGATGGGTTGGTCTGGGGAAAGCTTTTAGACTGCCGTCTTCTATGATTTAATTCCTTCCCCCTCTTCGGGATGGGATGCTTGCGCGTTTGTGTTCTATTTATGCATGCAAGGTATCTGAAGGGGGCCCCTCTCCTGCCAAGGGGGCACTGGAGGCGCTGGAGATGAGCCGCGGGACGAGAAGCGGCGATGACTGAGGACGAGCAGAGGGCAAACAGGAAGGCCTGCTTGGCGTAGGGATGAAGGTGCTGGATTAGAAACCGGGAGACGGTGAATTCTAGCCCCGCCGTAGGAAAAAAAGCCAGCTGGATGAATTGGGGCAAATTACCAGGAGACAGTGAATTCCAGTCTCAACTTTGGTACGGAAATCAGCTGGGTGACTTTGGGCCAATCTCCAGGAGACGGTGAGTTCTAGTCCCGCCTTAGACATGAAAGCCAGTTGGGTGACTTTGGTCCAATCGCCAGGAGACGGTGAGTTCTAGTCCCGCCTTAGACATGAAAGCCAGTTGGGTGACTTTGGTCCAATCACCAGGAGACGGTGAGTTCTAGTCCCGCCTTAGACATGAAAGCCAGTTGGGTGACTTTGGGCCAATCGCCAGGAGATGGTGAGTTCTAGTCTAGTCTTAGGCATGAAAGAAGACTGGGTGACTTTGAGCCAATCACCAGGAGACAGTGAGTTCTAGTCCCACCATAGGCAAGAAAGGCAGCTGGATGAATATGGGCGAATTACCAGGAGACAGAGAATTCTAGTCCCACCCTTGGTATAAATATCAACTGGGTGACTTTGGGCCAATCACCAGGAGACGGTGAGTTCTAGTCTTGCCTTAGGCATGAAAGACGACTGGGTGACTTTGGGCCAGTCTCGCCAGGAGACGGTGAGTTCTAGTCCCACCACAGGAAAGAAAAACATCTGTATGACTTTGAGCCAATTACCAGGAGACAGGGAATTCTAGTCCCATCTTTGGTATAAAAAATCAACTGGGTGACTTTGGGCTACTCACCAGGAGATGATGAGTTCTAGTCCCTCCTTGGCATGAAAGCCGGGTGGGTAAGTTTGGCCAATCACCAGAAGACGGTGAGTTCTAGTCCCACTGTAGGCAAGAATGCCAGCTGGATGAATTTGGGCCAATCACTGACTGGCATTCATAGCCATTCACAGCCCCCCGTGGCCAGTGGCGGGATTCAATTTTTTTTTACTACCGGTTCTGTGGGCGTGGCTTGGTGGGCATGGCTAGGTGGGCATGGCCATGTGACTGGGTGGGCGTGGTTTTTTTGCAGCAACACCAAAACCCCTGTTTTGGGGCCTTCTGGGCCTGGGGGTCCAGGCAAAAAATTGAGTGCAGGGGGTGAGGGCTGTGCCACCACTATTTTTTTTTTTGCCTTCCTGGGCCTCAGGGAAGCCTCCTGGGCAAAGCAGTAAGACAGCGAAGGGAATCCCGGTACAGCTGATCTTAGGAACAGCTGATCATCAGGAGGGGGGAAAAAAGAAGAATTATCTTAAGGAGTGACTGGGTGGGGCGAGCGTCAGGTGGGATGGGCAAGCGAGCGAACAGTGACCTGGCGACTGGGTTGTGTCATGCCCTTGTCTGATTCTGAGGGGGAGGTTGAGCAACTGACAGGGAGTGGGAGTGTGGCTCCGGTGGCTGTGGAAGAAACTGGGGAAGGGCACAGTCTACATTCAGAGGAAGACGCAGTGCCAACCCCTCTTCATCCTAGAGCACGCAGGGAGGAACAGAGAAGGGAGCAAACTGGCCTACGAGAAAGAAAAGGGTCCTGATTCCCTTCATTCATTGCAGCTGGGAGAACAGAATATAAGAGGGGCATTTTACACAGCTCCTTGCTGGAAGTAAAGCGTGCCTTATCTTTGCCGAGGCTTATTTGGGTTTTGACATCCTCCCAACTGTGTGTGCTTCAAGTCTGCAATTTATTATCCTGGCCTGTTGTGTTAATTACTTCAGCATAGTTCATGTTGGTTTTGTTATTTCTAATTTATCTTTACTTTGGGTTTGGACGGCATTTATTTCCTTTGTTGACTGTTTTGGGGAGAGTTTTTTTTCTCCAGCCGAAGATAACTGGACATTGGGGGCCAAGTTGGAGGTATTAAAGGGAATTTACCTATTTTTGTGACTTTGTTGCTTTTGTGCCATGCCCCTTTGGGTCATCACAGGTCAGGGCCGTGACCAGCCAGAAGTTACTACTGGTTTGACAATCCATGCCAAATCCTAGATATCAGTTCATCCGAACTGGTGAGAACCGGCTAAATACCACTATTGCCCGTGGCCTCACGACCACGATTTACGTTTCTTTGCCAGAAAAAATAGCAAGCAAGCAATTTACTTAATGACCGCCACAAAAGGGGGCTGCAAAATCGAGTGTGGTCATGTAGCAATCCGCTTTATGACCGGTGCGACTTACGCTCAAAACTGTGGGCTCAGTGATGGCTGTAAGCCGAGGAACTGCTACCTATATTAAAAGTCAAACCACGGGAAGAGGACTAAAGAGGCTGTTTTTAGAATTAATTACGGGCTGCATCGCTTTCAAAAGGCTTTTGCAGGCAAACAGGGTTATTGAGGGTGTTTTAATTGTTCATTTTTTTCCTGCTTTTTGTCTTTTCAGAGCCTGATTATGCTCCGAGCGGCTAGCAGCCCATGGTTTTGAATGGGGAAGGATGATAACAAGGAAATGAAGAGAGATATGAAACAATAAATAACGCAATCTAATTTTACCATTAATTTGTTGGGTTGCAAGGCCGAATGCAAGAACGACAGCGGGGTTAATTTGCTAAAGTGGTTCTGGGAAGCTGCCAGGCAGGTTTCTGACTAAAAGGTACAAGAACCAAATTTAGGAAGTGCCATTCGGCTTTTGTTCCAGGAAAAGGGAGGGAGGGAGGGAGGGAAGGGGGAGGAAGCAGAATTTTGCTCTTCAGACGATCCCTGCCAAAGGTACGAGTGTTAGCAAAAATGTAGATTATTTGCTTGTTGATTTAGATCAATATGAAGAGAAGAGAACCTTTGTAGCTTGCGGTTGAATGGTGATGCTCTCTGAGTTTGGCGGTTTTCTTGCAGGCGTTTCATTACCCAACTAGCTAACATCGTCAGTGCTAGAAGGGAGGAGGTAGGAAGAGGAGGAGGAGGTGGTGGTGGAGGAAGAGGAGTGGGAGGAGGAGGACTGTGGATGATGCTCTCTGAGCTTTGTGGTTTTCTTGAAGACCTTTCATTACCCAACTAGGCAACGTCATCAGTGCTAGAACGGATGAGGTAGGAAGAGGAGGAGGAGGAGGACTGTGGGGTCCTTGGTGCTCTCTGAGCTTGGTTGTTTTCTTGCAGACATTTCATAACCCAACTAGGTAAGGTCTTCAGTGCTAGTGATGTGGTTGATTATCGTGCTGTTATTATTTCCCTTCGCCTTGCTCTGCCTTTATATTATGTCTGATTCCTGTCATTTCATGGTGGTCTCCCATCCACGTCCTAACCAACCAACTCTTAGCTTATGAGAACCAGCTGAGGTCAACATCATGCCACCCTCTGCTGTTAGGTATGGCTATTTGGGGTCCAGCAAATCAGCTTTTCAAGACTTCCACTTGCAATGGCTCAAGAAGAGGCGGTGGGAGAACTTTTTCATTTGTTTCCCAACTATCCATTTCATCAGCTATTAAAGCAGCATTTGCCCTCAACAAATGGAGAAGGATGCTGTCCAAGAGAGGGAGAAGTAGCAATAAAGGCTGCCTTTCTCCCAACAATGAAAAATGAGAATATTTGGACCGCCAGTGAGCATCTTGATCTTCTCAAGATCTTTATCCCTCTAACCAAACAGATCGCCAATGTGGTCTAAGCTGATGTCTTAAAGATACTTAAAATTTAATATCTGGAGCAGTGAAGGATTGGAGAATGAGTAAGAAGACCTGGTTACAGCTCATTGGTTGAAGGCAGCTGGACACTGAGTGAGGGAATCTGAACTGTGATTGGCTGCTGAGTATAAAGGAGTTTCCCGCCTTTTTTTTTGCTTTGTATGCTCTCTGTAATTTACCTCATGATGTTCCTGCCATGTTAATTTACCTCACGAGGCTTTTGTTGGCTGACTATCTAGTTTACTGTATATATACCACATTTCCCCCCAAAATAAGACCAGGTCATATTAATTTTTGCTCCAAAAGGTTTATTAGAGCTTACTTTTTTGGTTGGGTTTTATTTTCAGAGGAAACACGGTAGTTGTGAAATATGCTTATTTATTTAAAAGTATAAGTTCGTGTCAGCATCTCTTGGACACCGGCCATGCAAATTCCCCGACACAATCACCTCATGGACAACCATCCATAACACATCTCCAAAGAGTTGATGCTCGCAAAAATCTCTCTCGACCACGATCCTCGTCCAGGTGACTCTCCCCTGGCATTTCTTCCAGATAATGTGTTCTGACCCAAACCTTATTCCAAGGAAACAAACACGAAACAGAGGTAACAGCAAAACCTTTTAATGATTCTTTACGAATTCCATTCCTTCACAGTTAAAAGGCTGCTTCAAACTTATTGTCTCTGATAAGAACGAGCCTTGCCAAGGTGGTGCAAGGCTGCCAAGAACACTAGATAAAGTTGCCAAGAAATATTTCAAACACAAAAGAGTCTCCAAACACCAACCAAGAGAGTCCGATTGTCCACAAGGCTTGAGTGCAAAAACTTCTTTGCTTCCTGCAAAGAACTCTGGTTTCTCAGCTGGCTTTTATCTTCTCAGGGAGGGGCCATTACCTTGCAGCCTTACTCCTGAGTCACCTATGCTGCTGCAGCTGCTCTTTCCTTCAAGCAGCTCTGCATGCATGCACACTGGGCATAGGCTCCTCGGGGGACTCTTCATCACTGCTGCCAGCCTCCACCATCTCCAAAGGCAGCACTCCACTCCCTGATGGTCCTGGCCCCATCCCTGCATTGCATGCAGGGCCGTCATCTGAGTCCTCACTCTCCGAGACCTCAGGCAACCACACCTGCTGCCGGCGAACCACAATCCGCTAGATTGGCCTCGGGTAAAGATGATGGGTTTTGAACCTCCAGCTATGGCGGAAACTCTCATCCCAGATGGCGACCCATTTCTGGGAAGCGTCGGTTGTCCTGGCCGTTGAGAATCTGAGAAGGTGCAAAGAGGAGTTTGTTTTGAGAGATCGTGACGGGTCCTTTCCAACAGCTTTTCCGCCTGATGCTTTTTTTTCCCTCGGCAGAATGGGGCCAATCCCTCATTGAGGCATGGTGTGACTATTTATGATGTGGTGTTTAGTTGCTATAGCAACTGAGACCAGATAAATCCCTTGTCAAGATTGAGGTGCTAAGGAAGGAGGACCTGCTGGTTGCTCTTCTCCATCGATAGCAGCTTCGGAGCAGGTCCCAAAACACCTTGGGAACCTCATATAGGGCATGGGACCAGATTTAACTCCAGAATAATAGAGTTGGAAGGGACCTTGGAGGTCTTCTAGTCTATCCCTCGGCTCAAGCAAGGGACCCTCTACAAGCACAGATAAACAGTTGTCCCATCTCTCCTTAAAAGCCTCCAGTGATGGAGCATTCATAGTTTCTGAAGCCAAGTTGTTCCGCTGGTTAATTGTCCTCCTGTTAGGAAATTCTTCCTTAATTCCAGGTTGCTTCTCTCCTAGATTAGTTTCCATCCGTTGCTTCTTGTCCTGCCTTCAGCCGCTTTGGAAAATAGCTTGTTCCCTTCCTCCCTCTGGCAGCCACTCAAATATTGGAAGTGCTATCATGTCACTCCAATTTTTCTTTTTCCTTACACAAGACACAGTCCAAACTTTGAAGAGTTTTTAAATTTTGCAACGCAAAACACTTGGAAATGGAAAGAATTTCTTGGCTCTTCGAAGAAGTTTGAAAAGCGAAAATGTTCTACAGCGGAATCAGTGGTAGAGAAATGTTGCAGTTGGTCCTCTTTGGGGAGGTGTTTTTAATCTGAGCTTCTGCACCAAAGGTGTTCAGAATGGCCGAAAGCAGGGATCTCTAACCTTGGCAACATTAAGACTTGTGGACTTCAACTCCCAGAATTCCTCGGCCAACAAGCTGGCTGAGGAATTCTGGGAGTTGAAGTCCACAAAGTTTTAAAATTGCCAAGGTTGGAGACCCCTGGCTTAACGGACCTTGTCTCCTCAGCATCATGATATTATGACTGCTCCAAGGAAGGCAAGGAAAAGTGGGAAATCGGGAATCACAACCGTAACCAACATTCTCGTCATCCAAGGTTGTGCTTATCCTGGCTCAGTTCGTGGAGAGCGATCTGCACTGGACTTTAGTTCTGCCAAACTGCTTGGAATGGATTCCATTCATTCTACTTTGTTTAGCTGTCCCCAGGAGGTGGGATTCAGCTGGTTTGCACCGGTTCACCCGAACCGGATGTTAAATTTACATCCGGTTCAGCGAACCGGTAATGAACCGACTGTCTGGCCCCACCCACCCTGTTCCTCCCAGGAGTCTCCATGAGGGCCATTTTGGTTGTAGGTAAGTGCAGGGTCTGCATGGAGGCTCTGGGAGGGGGTGGGTGGGAATGGGCCTTCTGGAAGTACTGGAAGTCCCGAAATGGGCCTGTTTCCGGCTTCCTGAGTGTCTCCAGAGCTCAAGGGAGGGCATTTTCACCCTCCCAGAGGCCTGAGGGAAGCCTCCTGACTCTGGGGAAGCTGAAAAAGGGTCCTCTCGGAAGTTCTGGAAGGCCACGCCCACCCAGCAACCAGGCAGCAAACCGGTTGCTGGGATTTTTGAATCCCACCCCTGGCTGTCCCGAGATAGTGTGACAATAGTAGCTCAATTTTATTTATGGTTTTCTTGTGCACACTCAGGTGCCTACACACACACACATATGCACACACACGTATGAATGCACATATAGAAAGGCAGGGTTTCCGTTGCATGATTTTGGCTGCTACTTTTAGGATTTTTGTCACATGCCTTCCAGTAGATCGTCATTTCATTGGGTTCTTGTGTTTTGGTAAGCGAGAATATAGTGTATGTGGGCACCCATGTGTGTGTGTTTGTGTGTGTGTGTGTGTCTATGTGTCTTCCTCACTCTTTTATTCTCTTCCTCTTTCTTTTTTCTTTTTCTCCGCCTCTTTCTCTCATTTTCTTGTTCTCTATCTCTTTCCCCCTTTCTTTCTCTCTTTTTCTCGCTCTTTAACTTTCTGTCCCTTTCAGTTTTTCTCTCTTTCTCTCTCTCTCACTGTTTCTCTTTCTCTTTCTCCCTCTCTCTCTCCTTTTTTTCAGTCATTCTCCAGTTTTCTCTCTCCCTTTCTCTTTTTTCTTGTTCTCTCTCTCTTTCTGTCTCCCTCTTTATCTCTTCTTTCCCTTTCTCTTTGTTCACTTTCTCTCTCTCTCTCTGCGTGTGTCTCTCTGTTTCTCTCTCTGTTTCTGTCTCCCTCTTTATCTCTCCGCTCTCTTTTTTCACTCTTTCT
>NW_020769492.1:622383-633180 GCF_900518735.1 Pseudonaja textilis
TTCCTTCCTTCCTTCCTTCCTTCCTTCCTTCCTTCCTTCCTTCCTTCATTATTTTTATTTATTTAAATAAATAACCCAAGGTGGCAAACATACATATTCCTCCTTCATCCTCCTACTTGCCTCCTGAAAGCAACCCTGTGGGGTTGGTTGGGTTGAGAGAGAGTAACTAGCCCATAGTCGCACAGCTGACTTTTGTACCCAAGACAGGACTAGAACTCCCTGTCTCCTATTGATTGGCTGAATGTCGCCCATTTGGCTTTCATGCCTAAGGCAGCACTGGAACTCACCATCTCCCAGTGATTGGCCCAATCTGATGGGCTGAAACTGAGAGAGGAGGAGGAGGTGGAGGAAGAGGAGGAGGAGGAGGAGGAGGAGGAGGAGGAGAAGAAAGAGACATACACAAACACAGACATCTGGTAGAATATCAGTGTCAGCGTCATGGCTGCCATTTCCACCTCCATCCATTGGAGTTGAGTGGCTAATATATACATAATGTATGTACAAACATTATGTATATACATAATAGATACACAATCACCATCATCTTGACTTTGTTTTGACAAATCTCTGGACATCCCTGCCGTGTCTTCGAAGCAGTGGTGGGATTCGATATTTTTTTACCATCGGTTCTGTCGGCGTGGCTTGGTGGGCATAGCCTGGTGGGCGTGGCAGGGGCAAAATCCCCATTCCCTCCCCATCCCGCTAGCCTGCTTTCCAGCTCCATTCTCCTGTGCAGGACAACTAAAGGAGACCCAGCCAATCAGCTGGGACTTGGGAGGCAGAGAGGAGATGTGGCCGGGATGAGTGGTGGGATTCAATTTTTTTTTATTACTGGTTCTGTGGGCACGGTTTGGCGGGCGTGGCTTGGCGGGCATGGCAGAGGAAAGATATGCTGTAAAATCCCCCTTCCCTTCCCTCCCCACCCCACTAGCCTGCTTTCCAGCTCCGTTCTCCTGGGCAGGGCAACCAAAGGAGACCCGGCCAATCAGTTGTGTGCATGGCCTGGTGGGTGTGGCATTCTGTGGGCGTGGCTTGGTGGGCATGGCAGGGGAAGGATATACTGCAAAATCCCCTTTCCCTCCCCAGCCCAGTAACCTGCTTTCCAGCTCCATTCTCCTGGGCAGGGCAACCAAAGGAGACCCAGCCGATCAGCTGGGACTCAATGGGAGGCAGAGAAGAGATGGGGTTGGCGGGGCCAGTCAGGGGTGGGATTGGCCGGTTCTCCAGAACTACTCACAATTTCTGCTACCGGTTCTGTAGAACCAGTGTGAACCGGCTGAATTCCACCTCTGCTTCAAAGTCACGATCAAACTCCATTCATACAGGACCACGAATTCTCATGTTTGACTGTGGCTCTCCCTGGTGCCAGCAGGCAAGGCAAGGGACTTCACCGCCTCTCAGCTTTTGATTAATCCGACACGGAAGCTCCTAAAACGGGGTTCCAGATGTCCCACCGGAGTGGAAAAATCTCATATTCTTTTCCAGCATCTCAGAGAAGTTGCTGGTCGGTTCTGGCTTGCGTATATGCAAGGCATGATATCTCATTGATTTTTCTCCAGCCTCTTAGAGTTCAGCTCTTCTGCCAACCCACTTTGTTGTTCTGCTTCTGTTGTGTGGTGAAGTGATTGGATTTTAATTGTGTCGTCGATTTGGGTGTTGCATATAGGAGATACGGCAAGTGTGCAGCACACCGATCTCATAAACACGTTCAGGTGTATTGGGGAGATTTCTCAACCGAGGTGTACTTATGGGATTTTTTTTTTAAGAGTAGGTGATGTCAAAGGGAACTAACAGAGAATTAAGTCAGGGGTGAGGAAGACGGGTCGTGTTCAATTTGCAACGCGCCCAACGTGGGCTGCCCTTGGAGACCATCTGGGAGCTCCAGTTAGTGCAAAATGCGGCAGCTCGCATGGTTTTATGCAGGCCTCGGTGTGCTCACTTCAGGGGTGGGATTCAACCGGTGTTACTACGGGTTTGGTGAGAGTGTGATTTGCGCGTGCATGCAGGCTCTACGCATGTGTGTAACTTTTCAAAAAAACAAAACAAAACAAGAGCTACGCCACCTGGACAGCTGAGGAGCACTGCGCACAAGAAAACCTCTTCTTTCTTTGCTTTTTCAACCTCACCTGTGCTGTGCAAAGCAGGTGAGGTTGAAAAAGCAGGAAGTAAAGGAAAGCCAAGAGCCCTGGCAGGCCGGTGGGCCAAGCAAACGACTAAAAGGTCATTGCGCCGAACTGGTTCAGTGTCTGCTGCCCTTCAGGGCTACCAGTTCTATGGAACTGGGCTGAACCGATAGCATCCCATCCCTGGCGCACGTGTTACACTTCTCCTGCGGGAGTTGCATCGGTTGCCGATTTGCTCCCAGGTGCAATTCAAGGTGCTGGTTGTCACCTTTAAAGCCCTTCCGGCTTGGACCAGGTGATCTGAGGGACTGTCTCTTGTCGGTCACATCTACCCAACCCATCAGAGCAGGGAGGCAAGGAAAGTTTTGGGTCTCATCCCCGAGGGAGATACACCTGGTGGGACTTAGATGAAGGACCTTCTCCGTGGTGGCTCCGTCTCTCTGGAACATCATTTCCTTAGAGATTAAGATGGCCGCCACTCTAACACTCTTCCTGAAGGCCATGAAGACGTGGTTTTGTCAGTGGGCCTGGAGAACCCAGAGCGGGATGGAGCCCATGAAACGGCAGGTATGAGGGTGTGTTGTTGCCGTGGTGGGGGGTTATTATTTTATTATTTTTATTCCTTTTATATTGTGTTAGCCCAAAATCCAACGCAATCCTAAGTTGCATTAACAGAGGGATACAATCGAGATCAAAGGAGGTACTAATACCGCTCTATAAAGCCTTAGTAAGGCCACACCTAGAGTACAGCATCCAGTTTTGGTCACCACATTATAAAAGAGATGTTGAGACTCTAGAAAAAGTGCAGAGAAGAGCAACCAGGATGATGAGGGGACTGGAGACTAATGAAGTACTGTTGCAGGAACTGGGCTTGGCTAGTCTAGAGAAGAAAAGGACCAGGGGATACAGGAGAGCATCTTCCAATATTTGAGGGGCTGCCCCAGAGAGAAGGAGGAGGTCAAGCTATTTTCTAAAGCGCCGGTAGGCCAGACAAGGAATAATGGATGGAAACTGAACAAGAAGTGATTCAACCTGGAAATAAGGAACAATTTTCTGACAGTGAGAACAATCAACCCATGGAACAGTCTGACTTTGGAAGTTGTGGGAGCTTCGTCACTTGAGACTTTCAAGAAGAGATTGGACTGCCATTTGTCAGAAATGGTGTAGGGTCTCACACTTAGGCGGGGACTAGATGACCTATAAGGCCCCTTCCAACTCTGATTATCTGCTCTTCGTTATCTGTGTTTTTATGCCTTTGTAAGCCGCCTTGAGTATGGCCTGTGTGAGTGGGTGGCAATATATATGTTCTAAAGCAAGAAATAAAATGTTCGACTACAATTGAGCCCAAAATTCCTGCAGCTGCCAAAAAGACCCGGGCAATCCTAGGTTGCATTGATAAGAGCGATATCATCAGGGGTGGGTCTGGGGGGGTTCAGGAGCCCCCCCCCCCCCCCCCCAGCTAAGATTCTGTGCAGTTTGGAGAGCCCCCAAATCCAGCTCCTGGCTTGGCCGCACCCACTCCTCCACTCCCAGGAGTCCCCAAATAGTCCTTTTTGGGTGCAGGTAAGTACAGGCTGAGTGCAGAAGCTCAGGGAGGGTGATAAATGGGCCGCTCGAAAGTTCGGGAAGGCCGGAAATGGGCCTGTTTCCGGCTTCCAGAAAGCCTCCGGAATCCGGGGAGGGTGAAAACGCACCCCCGTGCCGCCTTGGTGCAAGAGGCCAACTAGGCCACGCCCACCATGGCCACACCCACCCAGCCACCTGGCAGAGAACCCCTTGGTGAATTTTTATTTATTTTTTTAATAAATAAATTGTATTAATTGTACAATTAAAACCAACCAACAACACATACACAAATGAAAGAAAAGAAAAAGAAAGAAAAAAGAAAGAAAGGAAAATAGAAAGAATAGAAAGCAATTTTTAAAAAATTTAAACTTTTTTAAAGCTCAGCCCCGGTTAGCACCAAGTTTACAGGAAGGGTGAATATTGCTTTGTGATGCCTTTCGTAAGAGGACGCTTGGAATAAGGACCGTCTCGGATTTACAACCACAACTTAATCCAAAATTCATGTCGCTGTGCGAAACGTTTGTTAGGTGAGTTTTGCTCCGTTTGATGACCTTTCTTTTAAGAGATGATTAAGGGCTTTGGGCAATTCCTATTGAGGGCTCTACCTGGAGTAGATCTTTGTTATGTAAAATAGGCTGGCCCAAGTAGAGGAATGGCCCGTTAGCAAAGGGGTGTGTGCGTGTGTGTGTGTGTGTGTGTGTTTTTGCCTCTTTGAGTTTCTACTTTTCTTTTTAGGGGAAATATTCTGCCTTTTTTAAAAAATAGAACAGATCATAGATCATCAGAGTTGGAAGGGACCTTGTAGGTCATCTAGTCCAACCCCCCCCCCCCCATTCAAGCAGGAGACCTTACATCATTTCTGACACATGGCCATCCAGTCTCTTCTCGAAAGAGGTTGGACTTTCTGGCCACTGTTGTTAAGTGAATCACTGCAGCGTTTAAGTTAGTCGAATGGTTGTTACATGAATCTGGCTACCCCATTTTGACTTGGCTTGTTGGACAGTTAAGGCGATCACATCACACACACACACACACACATACACACATGACACTGCGACCATCATAAATATGAGTCAGTTGCCAAGCGTCCGAATTTTGATCATGTGACCCTGGGGATGCTGGAACGGGTCGTAAGTGTGAAAAAAAACGGTCATACGTCCACTGTTTTCAGTTGAAACTTGGAAAGGTCACTAACTGAATGGTTGTAAGTCGAGGACTCACCTGAGACTTTCATCACTTGAGACTTTCAACTGGGCTGCCTTCTGTCAGAAATGGTGTAGGGTCTCTCGCTTGGGCAGGAGGTTGGACTAGATGACCCACAAGGTCCCTTCCCTTATTTCTGATTATCTGTTCTGTTATCTGAGAACTACCTGTAGAACTGAATTCTCTGATGTCCAAATCTGGTCACTGTGGTTAGTTTAAGCCCCATGACTAGAACAGAAGAATAGAATAGAATAGAATAGAATAGAATAGAATAGAATAGAATAGAATAGAATAGAATGGAATGGAACGAAATGGGATAAGAATAAGAATAGAATAGAATAGAATAGAATAGAATAGAATTCTTTATTAGTCAAGTGTGATTGAATACACAAGGAATTTGTCTTTGGTGCAAATGCTCTCAGTAGACATAAAAGAAAAGATACATTCATTAAGAATCAAGAATCATCAGGTGCAACACTTAATGACAGTCATGGGGTACAAATAAACAGTCCATATAAATCGTAAGGATACAAGCGATAAAGTTACAGTCATACAGTCACAAGTGGGAGGGGATGTGTGATAAGAAGTAATGAGAAGATTAATAGTAATAGTAGTGCAGATTTTGTAAATAGTTGGACAGTGTTGAGGGAATTATTTCTTTAGCAGAGTGATGGCATTTGGGAAAAAACTCCCCTTGTGTCTAGTTGTTCTGGTGTGCAGGGCTCTATAGCGTCATTTTGAGGGTAGGAGTTGAAGCAGTTTATGTCCAGGATGTGAGGGGCCTGTAGATATTTTCACAACCCTCTTTTTGACTCTTGCAGTATATCCAGGTCCTCAATTGAAGGCAGGTGGGTAGGAATTGTTCTTTCTGCAGTCCTAACTACTCTCTGGAGTCTGTGTCTGTCTTGTTGGGTTGCAGAGCCAAACCAGACACCTATAGAAGTTACAGAGGAATGTGGTTGACGATCATGAAAGAAACCGGGGGTCCTATGAGAAGTTTTGCTAGCAAAGGTAAACGACACCTTGCAACCACACCGCTAGGAAGGGTGTTTCTTTCCTGCTAGTGGGTTTTTTTTTAATATCCCAGATCCCATCTCCTGAACCAGCCTCATCTGCATATTTTGCAAATTGCTTTCTTGTTATGCAAATCAAGCACATTTACAAGGAGCTTCCGCTTAATTGTGTTGTGTTTGTTTGTTTGCTTCTAGCAAGTGTGCCTCAATGTTGAGGAACAGTAATGCTTTGCAGGTGAGGTGATGCTAGCACCTGGTAAACACGGTTTCATTGGGTATGAGAGCCTGAGAAGGCATTTCCCCCGCCCCCCTTGTTTGCCCTGAGGGGGTGCTGGCTGGGGAATTCTGGGAATTGATGACTAGGCTGATCAATAAACATATTTTTGACTGTCCAGTGATAGTCCGATGTGTTCATTTCTGGCTTGGAACAAACCAGGAGGAGGTAAGAACAGAACAGAACAGAACACAGAGAATGGAATGGAGAAAAAGAGAAGAGAATTAAGGATAAGATAGGATAAGATGGGGAGGATAAGGGAAGGGAAGAGAGAGGAGGAGAGAATTAAGGATAAGATAGGGGAGGGGAGGATAAGGGAGGGGGGAGGAAAAGAGAGGAGAGAAGAGGAAAGGGAAGGGAAGGAAGGGAAGAGAATTAAGGATAAGATAGGATGGTGAGGATAGGAAAAGGGAGAGGAGAAGAGAGAAGGGAAGGGAAGAGAATGAAGGATATAAGATAGCATAAGACAGGGAAGGGGAGGAGAGGAGAGAGGATGGATGGATGATAGATCTGACAGAAAAGAACAGAGGACAGAGAATGGGCTGGACTGGACTGGAAGAGAATGGATAGGACAGGACAGGGCAAACTAGACTACGATGATGATATAATACATAAAGTAAAAGAAAAGACGCATGTATGAAACATCTGTGTTACGATCGGGGAGCATCATGGAAAAACGTGGCTGGCTCGAGAACAAACCTTGCGTCTGAACTGGGTGTCACCTTGGAGCATGGCGATGACCAACCGCTCTCGCTGCTCACCTGGCTACCTCTCCGTGTTCCTGGGCCATTGCCATCACCGTTTGGGCAAAAGCCGACACCTCGGCAAGCCTATAAACAGAACCCGCTTCGAAATGCCACCAGCTGACGCGCTTGGAATAGGGGGCAGGGGGACCACAACGCGAGTTTCGGCACCTATCCGTTTTTTTTTTTCAAAGCGCCAGGTGTCAAGAGACAGGGACAAACACGTTTTTTTTTATCCAACACTGTTAAGTTTGCAAAATGCTACAGGAAGGATTATTTATGCTTGATTTACAGGCGGGGGGGGTGTGTGGCGGGGGGTGGGAACCACAGTTGTTGGGGTGATACTAATAGCTGGGAAAAAAAATATTTTTTTTTCGTGAAGTCTGTGAAACCGTCTTAAGCGCCTTGATTCCTGCAAAGAAGTGAAAACAGGCTATAGTTTTCCCTGGAATTGGGCCTGTCCAATTTATTAAAAAGAAAAGAGGGACTAAGGCTGACAAGATACCAGTCTTTCAATATTTCTCCGGCTGCAGGGGCTTCCTTCCCTCCCTCCCTCCCTCTTTCCCTCCTTCCTTTCTTTCCTTCCTTGCTTTCTTCCTTCTCTCCCTCTAAATGGAACCGTCGTATTTCTTTTTCACTCCTGTTGCTTCTCCAAACTCTCTTGCTTCCAAATCTGGCTCCTCATTGGCCTATGAAAAGTTAGACCAACGTTGCCAAGAAACTAGACCTTGGTAAGGCCATGCTTGGAATCCTGCATCCAGTTTTGGTCGCCACGATGTCAAAATAATGTCTAGAAAGAGTGCAGAGAAGGGCAACCAAGGGGATTAAGGGACTGTAGGGTAAAACATACGAAGAATGGTTGCAGGAATTGGGTAGGTCTACTCCAATGAAAAGAAGGACAAGGGGAGACAGGATAGCAGCCTTCCAATATTTGAGGGGCTGGCCCCAAAGAAGAGGGAGTCAAGCCATTCTCCAAAGCACCAGATGGGAGGTCAAGAAGCAACGGATGGAAACTAACCCAGGAGAGAAGCAACTTGGAATTAAGGAGAAAACTTCCTAACAGGGAGGACAACTAACCAGTGGAACTACTTGCCACCGGAAGTTTTGTGCGCGCTCCATCACTGGAGACTTTTAAGAAGAGACTGGACAGTCACTTGGCTGGAATGGTGTAGGGCCCTCCTGGCTGAGCACGGAAGGGTTGGACTAGAGGACCTCCCAGGTCCCTTCCAACTCTGTCATTCTCTTGTTCCAGGTGTTGTCCTTTGGATTCGGCCCCAGGGGCCTCCCCTCCGCAAGGCCCTGCATCCCAATCACCCACGACGGTGGAGTAAAAGGGGAAGCCTGCTCTCCCTTCAGTGTTGTGACGTTCCTCCCTCTGCCCCTCCCTCACCTGGGGGAAGAAAGGGAGAGGAGGGGAGGGAGAGAGGGGCCAAGTGGTTGTCAGGGAATGACAGGAGTTTTACCTCAAGCCATCCGCCTTGATGCCTCCCCGTGGAGGGAGATGACGGCGCCTGCGAACCTCAGCACAGCATCGATTGGGGTGGCAGTGGAACCCAAAAGGGGGCTTGGTCACGCCTCTCAACACCACCACGAAAGGATAAATCAGCTTCCAGCTGCAGGGGAGTCAAATTTCCCTCTCTGAGCTTCCAGACAGTCGTGTAAATAAAAGAGAAGGGATCCTCTCCAAACGGAGGTGACCGAATCTGCAATCCGCGTCAGGACATTTCGTGGGAAAACAGCAAGCTCTCAGTCAAAACGCTGTAGGGATTGAGCCTCCAACCCTCTCCTAGAATAAATGAAACGTTCTAGGAAATATTAGAGAGATTCAATCTGGCAAGAAGGAGAAACTTTCTGACAGGGAGAACAATCCACCCGTGGAACAGAAGTTGCCTTCGGAAGTTGTGGGAGCTTCATCACTTGAGACCTTCAAGAAGAGACTGGACTGCCATTGGTCAGAAATGGTGTAGGGTCTCCCGCTTGGGTGCGGGGGGGGTTGGACTAGGGGACCTTTAAGGTCCCTTCCAAGTCTGATTATCTATTATCTGTTATATTAAAAAAAAAAAGACAGAATATTTTCCCTAAAAAGAAAAGTAGAAACTCAAAGAGACAGAAATACAGAGAGAGAGAGAGAGAGAGAGAGAGACCACCTTTGCTAATGGGCCATGACTCTGGTTTGGGCCAGCTTATTTTACATAACAAAGATCTACTCCAGATAAGAGCTGCAATAGTGTTAAGTTCGCCGATCGCCAGAACAAAGGGAGGCGCGAGACTCAGTGACTCTTTCAAGCTCTTTATTTAGTCTCAGATCCGGCTCAGCTCTCTTGGATCGGTGGCAGCTTATATTGAAGTCGCCTAGCCAGCCGCGGCCAATGACACCGCTTTGAATCCCCCGCGATCGGTTTCCACCAATCGCGGGCGATTCACAGCGGGCCAATCTCTGCAGCTCACTCGGCCAATCCGAGCGCCGTGCGTCCTGGCCAATCAGGACGAGGGGTTACAAGAATGTTAATGAGGCCATACAGAACAAATAGGAAAAGCCCTTTTCATGACATCGTCACCCAGCAAGGCTCAACCAAGCCTGGGACTCCGGACAGCCTATAGAGTTGCCCCATGTGCACGGCCCCATGGGAGTCTGACAACCAATCAGAATACAGGCTCCAATTCAAATCCCAACAGAGGGTATATAAGGGACTCTCAGCCTCTCCGCCCTTCCTTCTTTTCCTTCATCTTGAAGCCTGCGATCATCCCTTCCTTCTTTGGACCTCCGAGGAACGTGGTCCTGTCCACCATTAAACCATCTTTCCAAACGGCCTCCAGGTTTCCAGTGTCTTTTCCCCCTACTTGGAATTGAACCCAGGAGGTTGTTTCTTCCAACGACACCATGATCATGCATTGAGCTATATCAGATAGGCTGGCGGATGATGACGGACGCTGCCATCGGAGAGGCTCCGAAATTTATCGGCCCCACATCTTCACCACTGCAAAGAAAGAGAGAGACTTCTTCGCGGCTCATCCCTGGGCCTTGAAGGAGCCAGGAAATCTAGCGTGGGGATGCCACAATACAGCATCCTGGGTGTGTGTGTGTTTGTCACAATCTTGCAGCAACAGCAGCTGCAACATGGCCCCCGCCGCCGGGACCGTAAAATTAAATTTAAAATGTTGGATCAACCAAAGAAACAGTGGCCAATGTTTTGCACAAATGGAGTCCCTGAGTTTGGCTGGGTTTTTTTTTTTTGCAAACGTTTCATGAGCCAGCTAGGTAATATCATCAGTGTTGGAAAGGAGGAGGGTTTGCAGAGAAGAGGAGGAGGAGGAGGGGGGGGAGGAGGAGGAGGAGGAGGAGGAGGAGGAGAATTTTGGGGTCCTTTGGTTGTTTCTTGCAGACGTTTCTTGACCCAGCTAGGTATCGTCAGCAGTACTAGAAGGGAGTGGGGTTTGTGGAAAGGAGGAGGAGGAGGAGGAAGACGATGACTAAGGAGCCCTTGATTCTCTCTGAGGTTGGTGGTTTTCTTGTAGACATTTCATTACCAACTTTATGTAACATCATCAGTGCTAGAAGGGAATGGGGTTTGCAGAGAGGAGGAGGAGGAGGGAGGAGGAGGAGGGAGGAGGTGGAGAAGGAGAAGGGGGACTGGAGGATCGTGAGTTTTCTCTGAGTTTGGTTGTTTTCTTGCAGACCCAACTAGGTAACATCATCAGTGCTAGAAGGGAGTGGGAGGAGGAGGAGGAGGGAGGACTGAGGGATCCTTGGTGCTCTCTGAGCTTGGTGGCTTTCTTGCAAGACATTTCATGACCCAACTAGGGAACATAATCAGTGCTAGAAGGGAGTGGGAGGAGGAGAAGGAGGAGGAGGAGGAGGAGGAGGAGGAGGAGGA
>NW_020769493.1:0-97867 GCF_900518735.1 Pseudonaja textilis
TGCAGTGTGTTTTTCTTTCTTTTATTTTCTTTTAGTTGTGCTACCCCGCCCCCCACCAGCTCTATTGTAAACTCTTATTTTTGTAATATTTTTATGTTCCCTTTTATTTTAAAGGGAAAGCCTCAGAATTTTTCTTTTCTCTTTCTTTTATTGGGAGTTTCACTTCTTCCATCCATGTTTTTGGTCTATTCTTATGGTTTATTTATTTTTAATTATAACTGAGATTTTTCAATTGGATTAAGGTGTGAAGAACCTGAAGAAACTTTTATTTTATTTTTTATCTTTGTTTTTTTCCACTTTCTTTATTTTTTTCTTATTATTATTGGGCCTTTTTCTTCTTCCTATTTTTATCCATTATTTTGGATTACAATTGACTATTTCCTAATTGGATTAAGGTTCAGAAGAATCTGAAGAACTTTTTCTTTTCTTTCTTTTTTTTACTACTACTGGGCTTTTTTACTTTTTACTATTTTTATCCTCTATTTTGGATTATAATTGACTACCTTACTAATTGGATTAAGATTTAAAAGAATTTGAAGATTTTGAATCGTTGAAAATGAGTAGGAAACTCATACCTTCTGGCGCCTCAACCTCCACTTCTGCCTCCCCATCACCTGGAGGACAACGTTTAATTCAAACAATGTTAAAGCAAGATAAAGACCAAGAAAAAGTGACTTTATAGATGATTATGCAAGGAATCCAAGATCTTAAGACAAAATCAGAGACCATTGAAAAGAGAACAGAGAACATTAAACAAAGAATAGAGAACACCGAGCAAAGAACAGGGAAGACCGATGAAAAAATTGAAAATATTCAACAAATGATGGCGAAGTACGATGAGAGATTCCAAAAAATTGAAGAAGATAAACAAAGAGAAGAGAAGATTGGAAACATTGACAACAGACTAACAGTGATTGAACAAGATAAAAGTGGGATGCTGAAGTGGGAGATGGACAGGTCAGAATTCTATCTCAGATTTCAAAATATAGAGGAAGAAAAAGGTCAAAACCTAGCTGCAACAATGATAGAAATTCTGGCTGAAACCTTGGAAATAACAGAGGAAAAGATGATGGATGGAGTAGATGAGGTATACCGAGTCTTTACAAGATATGTGATGAGAAACAACTTACCAAGAGAAGTTCACATCAGATTTACAAAAAAGTCCATTAAAAGACAAATATTACAAGTGACAAGAGAGAAGACATTGAAATATAAAAGCAAGGAGATTGTGGTTTTAAAACAAATACCTAGAAAAGTGAGAGAGATGAGAAGAGAATATTGATTTCTGACTAAAATGTTACTGAAAAAGGAGGTGAATTACAGATGGTTGATTCCAGAAGGACTAATGTTTACATGGCAAGAACAGAGACATAGAATTGATTCAATTGAGAAAGCAGAACTTTTCTACGCAGAATTTTTTGGAAGGAGAGAGGAAGAGGCAGAAAAAGAGGTTTCATTAATTGAATTCCAAGAGGACCAAATGGGGACTGAAAAAGAGGAAGGTGCAGTAGGTGAACAGGTGGAGATCAAAGAACAACGTGAACCAAGATCTACGAGAGAGATGGTGGATTGGTTGAGGTAGGGTTGTGGTTGAAGATTAGAGCTGAGTTGCGGGTTGTGTGACTTACTTTTGATAGTCAGCACAGTATTCAATGTACAGGTCCTTCTCTCCATTGTCTAGAGGTTTTTTGAGTTCAGTGTGGAGTACACAGGAGCGGGCATGTTGCTGTATGGTTAGGTCAGGGCGACAACGGAGGTTCTTATAGTTGGTGTTGGTTTTGGTGAGTGAATTTATAGTGTAAATGAATTTATGTTTGCTTGATTCATTTTTGCAAATGACCCTGCAGAAGCGTGGGGCCACAGAGCCATCTCTGTTTTTGAGCTCTCGGCCAATGTGGGAAATGTCAAGTATTTCATCAGGGGAGATGGTTGATGCTTGATAATCACTGATGATGTTTCGGACAGTTGTGATGTCATCATTATCATTGATGTCCTCTAGACCAAATAAGATGGCATTTGGATGGGGCGTTGGTACTTACCTAATATGCCCATTCTCTTTGAGCTGCGAAGAGCATCCAATAGTGGGAGGTGCTTCAGTCTCTGCACTCTTAGGCTGAGCTTGAATTGAGGAACGCTCCTCCTCTTCCACGTGACTCCTCCATAGCGGTCCCCAGTTTTGCAAAGGCAAGAGGAAAAAAAGATTGCTCTTATCCCTATCACCTAAAAAATTGGTCCTTGGTTGAGATAAAAGCCCACCAGATGGAAAAAAGGGGGGGCTGGATGCTCTTTGCAGCTCAAAGAGAACGGGCGTATCAGGTAAGTACCAACACCCCTTCTCCTATGAGCTGGTCCGAGCATCCAGTAGTGGGACATACCAAAGCTTGGCCTGTCCTACGGGAGGGACTCCATCTGGTCCAGAATCTCCTTTGGGTCCCTAAGAACCCGCTGCAGAACCCGTCTGCCAAAAGAAGCCTCTGCAGAGGCAAACACGTCAATTTTATAGCGCCTGATGAAAGGGGATGGTGAGGCCCAAGTCGCTGCCCGGCAGATTTCGATTATAGGTGCCTGGGTAGCCCACGCTGCCAAAGTGGCTGTGCTCCTAGTAGAGTGAGCTGTTATGCCCCTGGGAACCTGTAGAGGGTGACACCATCTGTCCTAGTGTTTTGGGTTGAAAGGAAAGAAATAGGGCCTCCGATTTCCTGAAGGGCTTTGTGCGTTTGATGTAGATTCGCAGAGCGCGCCTCACATTGAGTTTGTGCCATTGCTGTTCCCTTTCCTGTGATGGTCTGGGACAAAAATTTGGAAGGATGAGCTCTTGGGCTCTATGGAAGGCCGAATTGACTTTGGGCAAGAAGGTGGGATTGGGTCGGAGAATCACCCGATCGGCGTGGAAGACACAGAGGTCTTGTCTGATGGACAAGGCTGCTATTTCCGATATGCGCCGAGCGGACGTAATGGCTACCAAGAAAACCACTTTATATGTCAGAAATTGGAGGCCTGTCTCCCTCAGAGGTTCGAAAGGTACTTTGGTGAGAGAGATAAGGACTTTGTTAAGGTCCCAGGTGGGGTAACGGTGCACCGGGGGGGATGCAAGTTGGTAGCCCCTCTAAGAAAAGCCCGTATGTGCGTGTGGTGAGAGAGGGAACTGAGGCCCTCACAAGAAAGGACTGATGTCAGGGCAGCTACCTGACATTTCAGAGTATTAGGAGACAGCCCCTTGTCAAGTCCCACCTGAAGAAATTCTAGGATTTGTGCGATAGAGGGGGAAACTCGGTTAATTTGAAACTTGCTGCACCATCTACAGAAAATGGCCCATCTGGCATTGTAAATTCTAATGGTTGATGGGGTCGTCTGGCAGCTAGGATGGTGTCAATAACCTTGTTTGAGAGCATTTCGCTTCTCAAATTGCTCCGCTCAACCTCCAAACGGTCAGTTGGAACCATTGCAGATCCGGGTGTAGGAGGAGCCCCTGGGATAGGGAGATTCTGTCTGGTGGGATCCTCCAGGGAGGGGCCACCGAGAGAATGCGGAGGTCTGCAAACTACGGCCATCTGGGCCAGTGAGGTGGCACTAGGAGCAATTCCGCTTTTTCGTGGAGCAGCTTTTGAATAACCCTGGGCACCAGAGCTGAGGGGGAAATGCATAGAGGAGCCCCAAGGGCCAAGGGCAGCAGAGTGCACTGTGGTTCTCTGCTCCTTGGGATGGGTATCTTGAAATGAATCTCGGGAGCTGGGTATTGAGAGAAGAGGTGAACAGGTCTACCACCGGTTGCCCAAATATCCTTGCTGCTTCCTTGAACAGGGATTGGTGGAGGCACCACTCTGACTGGTCTATGGTGGCCCTGCTTAACCAGTCTGCTTGGGTATTTGATAGCCCCGATATGTGCTCTGCCTTGATGGACAGAAGATTGTTCTCCACCCAACGACACAGGCGCTCGGCTTCCCTCATTAACTGTTGTGATTGAGTGCCCTCTTGTTTGTTGATGTGGGCTTTGGCTGTCATGTTGTCTGTTAAAATGAGAATGTGCTGCCCGCATACCTGGGGGAGGAAGCTGCGCAGGGCCAGGTACACGGCGCAAAGCTCCAGGCAATTTATACTGCACAATTGTTCTATTGTAGACCATCTGCCCTGGGATGTGAGTGACTGGAAGTGGGCACCCCATCCATATAGACTGGCGTCTGTGGTGATAGTCAGCCTTTGGGGTTCCTTGAAGGAACAGCCCTTGTTGATGACTGGTCTTGTCCACCAGAGGAGGGACATGAGGACCTTGAGAGGGACCCTGACCGTGAGCTTGGAATTGCTTCTGCCAGATCTCTGGTACGGGAGCAGGAACCACTGGAGAGATCTGGTGTGAAGACGGGCCCAGGGAACAATAGAAATGCACGAAATCATTTTTCCCAATAGTTTTGACAAATCCAGCAAGGTCACCCTCCTGCGGTGCCTGATCTCCCTCACCAATTTCTGAATACTAAGTAGCCTATCTGAAGACAGGTAGACTTTGCCTTCCACTGTGTCGATAAGAGCCCGCAGATGGGTTATTCGGGTAGAAGGAGATAATTGGCTCTTCTTCCAATTTATGAAAAACCCATGTTCTTGAAGGGAAGTTAAGGTGGCCTGGGTGTCTTTCACTGCTTGATCGATAGATGGGGACTGGATCAAAATATCGTCCAGGTAACATTGGAGATGAATGGGGATGTTCCTAATATGGGCAGCCAGTGCTGCAAGGACCTTGGTAAAGGTCCTGGGGGTGGAGGCCAGTCCAAAGGAGAGGGCCACGTATTCAAAGTGTTGGTTATTGTAGCAGAACCTTAAGAATTTGGAATGGGAAGGCCGAATAGTAATGTATAAGTATGCTTCTGTCAAGTCTATGGATGTGAGCACATCCCCTTGCCTGATACCCAGCAGTATATATTGAAGGGTATGCATTTTGAATTTGCGGTAAGTTAGAAAGCGGTTAAGTCGTTTTAGATCTAAGATCGCCCCCATCCCCCCCGAGTGTATTGGGACAACAAAAAGATGAGAGTAAAAGCCCCTTCCTCGTTGCTTGGGCTGTACAGGTTGGATGGCACTTATGCTTAGGAGATGCTGGATGGCAGAATCCATTAGGTTACGTTTGACCGGGTCTCTAGAGATGGGGGATGACATAAAGAAGTTTGGGGGAGCAGAATGGAACTCGAGGGCGAGGCCAAATCTAATGGTGTCCCTGACCCAAGAGTCAGAGGTAGAAGAGTCCCATTGACTGGCGAACGACTTTAGACATCCGCCGATGGGGATAGAGTCCCTTAACCTATCTGGGACAGCGGAAGGGCCTACTTCCGGTTCCCCAAAAAGGCCTTTTATGTTGGCTGCCCCTTTTGCCCCTTTCTCCCGAATCGGGCCTATCCTGTAATTGACCTGATCTGAACGACGGAGGTCTCTGATACCTGGGGGAGAAGGGGGCCTGATAGGAGGGATGAAAGGAGCCCCTCCAAAAGGGCTGCAATGATCTGAAGTCTGACCTTCGGGTCAGGGAAGGGAGGAATTTTTTCTTATTACGGGTTTCCATCAGTAAAGGGTCCAGGGAGGAGCTGAACAGTTTGTCCCCCACTATGGGGGAGGAGGCCAGCTCGGCTTTGTTCTTAAAGTCTGCTTGTCAGTGCCTGAGCCATAGTAGACGGCGGGCTTGGATGTGCAATGAAATTGCCCTAGCAGAAAATTTGACTGCATGATATGTGGCATCCGCCAAGAACTCGGCTGCGGCGGCAAGCTTGTCAATGTCCTGGTGTGCCTTGGTGTTGGAGAGAGGGACATGTTGTTTGAGCTGGCGAAGCCATTGAATTGATGACCTTGTAAAAAGAGATGCAGCCATCGCCGATCTGATGGGCCCTACGCAGGGCCAGCTCGGCCCACTTTTCCTCTGGTTTTAGGGCTTCCAATGCATCAGTCAGAGTCGAGGAGGATGCCAGGCCCACGATGGGCTCATCGACCTTGGGGGTATTTAACAGTTTAGAAAAATCCGGGTCCAAATTAAAATATTTTTTGTCGTGGCTGGAGGAGGCTGGGGGGACCACTACAGACGCCAGTTGTTTTTGCACCAGATCTGCAAAGATAGGAGGAGCTGGAATAACCTCAGCCTCTACTACAGGCTGGTTAAAAATGAGATCCTCAGGCCCCTCTGTTGAGGGGGCAGGGAGGTCTGAGGGGGATTGCTTACTTAGGCCTGAAATGTTTTTGGCCTTGAATAATAAGGATTTGAATAGCTGTGGCCTAAAAAGGCCCGCAAAGGCGGGCTGGTCAGGGGTGAGCCCCTCGTCCTCAGACATTTCGTCCTCTAGAGGGTCTACTTCTGATACGGGCTCGCTGTAGTGCATAGACCCCAAATCAAGGTTGTCCCATGAACTGATCGCATTCCTCCTCCCCCTCTTCCACTTCCTCCCCCTGTCCCTGAAGGAGGGGCTCCCTATGCAAGGGTACCTGAGCCAGGTGTTGTTCCGACCTGGGCAGGGACCTCACAGAGTGAGATTCCTGGTCAGAGCCTGCTGGATACTGAATGGGTCTGGTGGCTTGTTGGATACCAGCTGCGATCCCTTGGCAAATAGCCAACTCCATCCAGGATCTTATCTTTTCTGGGACCTCCTCAATGAGAGACTCCTCTTGACAGAGACCAGCCGCTGTTGGGGTGAAGGTGGCCTCTGGAGCCCTTCTGGCTGATGTTCCAGGAACCTGAGCCTGTTGTTCTTGAGAAGGCAAGCTGTGCCTGGGTGAGAAGGAAACATCTGGGGGAGGGGGAGGCTGAGCAGAGGTAGAGGGACTGGAGGATGGGAGGGCCTGAGGCACCCTGAGTGCTTCTTTAGATCATCTGTCAAATTCTTTTTGTAGGGCCTTGTGGCGCCTTAAGGCTTCCCTCTGGGCGGCTTTGGAAGTCTCCTTAGCCTGCTTGCGCAAGTGATGGGTTTTGGCCTTTGCCTTCAATGAAGGTCCTCTAGAGGTATTACCATCTGCCATTACAATGATTCAAAATTAGTAGTAATAGGTTAGAGTACAATATAAGGCGGTTGGCACGCCCAGGGGCCGATTCTGCAGCAAGAACGGTTTCCCTGATTAATATTTACGTCTGCCTTTTGGTATAATTTGGGTTTGTTCGTTTTTTGTTTTTTTTAATTTATATCTCTATATATAGATATGTAACCAGATAGAGAACAATTGAGTCGTACCTCAGTGATAATATTTTGAGTATTAAAATATTATACTGCCTAAGTATGAAATCAATATTATGCTTATAATGATATATGAGCTGCTGTAACTGTATCCCTGCTCCTGGGATAATGAAAGAGAGCCAATTAGCCGAATATTGAAACGCCTAGGCCCGGTGTAAGTTAAAGCTAGGGCCTTCAGCAGCCTCTCTGCACAGGTGGACACCAGGCCTGGGTGCAGCTGTTTCGCTGCTGGAAATGAGCTGTGGGGTTGAGCCAACGAGAGTTCCAATTGCTTACAATCACAATTAGCAATTAGGGAATAATATCTCTGAAAAGGAAGCCAGGCGGGGGCCTGTTGCTTTGAAGAAATTCCATTCACAGCCTCAAACTTAGTGGTAAACAAAATGGCACACGCCAAGAGGAAGCCTCCAAAATGGCAGCCACTAGCACGCCGTGCCTCTCAGCGGCGTTTCCCCGCCTGGCAGATCGAAGCCAAAGCTCTATCTACAGAGGTGGCCAGGGAAGGAGAGAGTAGGCTTTCTCCTGTTAAAATAAGAAACGGCATTAGAAGGTGGGGGAGAAAAGTGTGGTACGACTCAACAGAGCAAACAAATACAAGCCACTGTGGAATGGAGCGAGAAAAACAAATCGGCAACGAATTAAAGGCAGAGAGAGGGATTTTGGCTTTGGGAGGTAGTGCGAGGATCGCTATTGGCCCTCCCTTCGCCTCCCTTGGGAGCGAAACTGCGCTTCCCTTTAGTGGCAAGAATGCCAATATTAGCAATTGCACAAGGGCTAAGGAGAGCAATTCAAACCAGAGAGGAAGCTGATCTAGAGCTGAAAGAATCGAAAATTTCCTGCTTCGGCCAAGGAGCAAAGAGCAGAACAGCCTGTCTCACACGAGGCTGAGCAAAAACTGGGGAACGCTATGGAGGAGTCACGTGGAGGAGGAGGAACATTCCTCAATTCAAGCTCAGCCTAAGAGTACAGAGACTGAAGCACCTCCGACTACTGGATGCTCAGAGCAGCTCATAGGAGAAGTTTCCGTTTACGCTCAACAGCTTCTCTGATGAGGATTGGGATCTCATTATTTGTCTGGCTTATGTTTTTTTGTGGATTGGGTTGTGGATTGGGTTGTGGTTGTTGGGTAGAGATGTGGTTTGTAGCTAGTGGATATTCAGGTTTTTGCGTTGTGTCTTTTTTTTCAAGGTTGGATAATCTTTCTTTTAAGGCGTCCAGGGATGCTACTATGGTGTCAAGGGATGTTATTTGTGTTTCTATGGTATCAACTCTTTCCAACAGATCCAGTTTGGGTCTGCATAATTTGCAGAGATATGTAAACTCATTGGATGATTCTAGGTATTGAATCATTTGCTCGGGTAATCCCAAGCAGTCATGATGAGCATATTTGTTACATAGAGAACATTTGATGGAGTTTTCATTATCCTTTAGAGTTTTGTAGCATTTAAGGCATGTGCAGGAGTCTTATGGTTCATTGGTGGGGATTACTTTCTCTTTAGGTTGTGGTTTGGCATTGGATTTTTTTCTTGGCATGGTAGGTTTGTTAAGATGGTACGTTGATTAAATTAATTAATGGAACAATTTTGGGTAATCAATATAGCCAATATCACACCAATCAATCAATTGCAGTAATCTCTCTAGTCAAATAATTTTCCTAAGCAACAATCAGCCTAATCAATTAATTACACTAATTGCTAATCAATTAATTACACTAATTATTAATCACACAGTTCAATTAAATTCACTAAATCACTGATTTTACTAATCAATTAAATTACATGAATCTTGATCTTTTAAGCTAATCAGTAATCACACTATTTGCACTAAACACTCTAATCACACTAATCAATTAAAACAATAAATCAATTAAACCATTAATGAAATATTTTATAGAAATTGATTATCTAATCATTGATATAGGTGATGAGGTAGAAAAGTTGTAAGTTTTGAGGTAATGAATTAATCAGTGTTTGATTCAAGTAATGAGGTAGTATTGAGAGTCTGCAAGGAAAGGGTTAATCGTTTTACTAGCAGCTGTGATTTACTGGGTGGGAGGAATTTATTGCTCTGATTGCTGCTGCAGTTACTCTGTAAACAATAGGTTGTAACAAGATGTTCAAAGCACGCTGGAGTTTTGAAAGAAAGCAAAACTAGCTGAATTAAAACACTTTAACTACAATCAATATGTCTCTGAATAAGATTGTTTTCCAATAGTTTCCTAAAGTTCTTCAAGTTGAGTAGTAGTAAAAATACAGTCCAGAAATTTGGGTTAACCAATCCAACCTGTCCTTTACTTTTAAAGTTACTTCTAGTTGCAATATCTTTTTTTAAAACTAAATCTGACAGTTATTCCAGATTGTTAATCGCAGCTATTTTCCTCCTTTGAGTCCCACTTTCCAAGGAAAATTCCACTGCAGAAATTGAGACTAAGCACGCCATTACAAGATCTTTCCTTTCTTTTTCACTTCTGTCTCAGCTGCTTTCCTGGCTTCGATTTAGCCATGTTGGCAGTTCTCTTTTTAGTTCAGATGGAGGGGTTTTCTTCAGGTCAGTCAAGGAGACTCTCCTCTCCTCATGACCACCGAAGCATTCCTCTGCCTTTACCACCCGTCCAGGGTGACTTTCGGCTCCTAAGAGCCTCAGGGCTTTCTCCTCCCTCATTTCTCCCTGCCAGCTGTCCGATGTGGCTCCAGGGAAACTATGTGGGGGATATTAATGGAAACACGTCTGGTGTGGAAGATACTTCTATCAGCTGTGTGAGGGATTTAAATGAAGGTATGTTATTTGCACTCCGCTGGCTCCAAGTGATCCAGTTCAAGAGCTTCACCAGTGTGGTTAATAGGGCTCGATGGAAAGAGCTTCACTTCTCTGGGGAAGGAGAAGAGGGCTCCGGATCAGTTAGCAGGAGCTCCACCAGCATTATTAGGGCTCCACGGCTTCAGAATCTAGCATTTTTGGGCTTGTTTTTTGGGCTCTGGTTTACTCATGGTTACTGGTGCAGTCGGCAGCTTTAAAAGTGATTTCTGGTGCAAGTGGTGGCTTTATAGGGAGAAATATCAACTGATTATTC
This sequence comes from Pseudonaja textilis, assembly GCF_900518735.1. Next base: position 10,267 of record NW_020769493.1, read on the forward strand.
AGTTGATATCAACTGATTATTCCAATAATTGGAAATATCAACTGATTCCATTAGGGGAAAAGGGGTTACGCTTTTTTTTCATTATCTGGCTGAAAATTTGGGCTCTTTTCTGTGTTGCCCAACCGAGATAGGTTTAATAATAACATTTTTTCCCTCTCTCTCTCATCCAGCCAACTTTCCTACGACCGCCCCGTTATCAGCATTCCCAACTGAGGGCAGAAGCAGGGCAAAAAAAGTTACATTCCTAACATTCTCCCCTTTGGGTAGGACAATATATACAACCTTACATTCTAAGTCCATAATCCTCCTAGCAAGCCTTATGCTTTATAGAGCCTTGGGCCTTTGTAAAATGATCTGCTATATTGTTTTCTGACATACAGTATTCCAGCTTAATCATCTTACTTTGCACAGATTGTCTCACATTTAAATATCTTAAATCTGTGTGTTTTGATCTTGTCTTAAACAGCAATATTTGAAGCCATCTGTATTGCTGATTGGTTGTCTTCATAAACAACATTAGGATCTTTTACATCAATTCCCATATCAATTAATAATTGTTTATACAAAACTAAATCTGTACATAGTAAAGACAAACATGAGAATTCAGCCTCCATTGTTGACAAACTTAGATGTTTCTGTCTAATAGATCTCCATCCAATCAATGCTTTTCCCAATAATACAGCAGTACCCGATGTAAATTTTCTTGTATTTATGTCTGTAGCAAAACTTGCATCAGCATATGCAGTCAAATTCAGTTCATCTTTTGGCTCCAAATACAATTCATAATGCATTGTTTGTTTCAGGTATCTTAACACACGTTTAGCAGCTTGCCAGTGCCCTTCAGTTGGCTCACCGTTAAATCTCGCTAATTGATTAACACTGTATGCAATATCTGGCCTCGACCAATTACTGAGATAAGATAAATTACCAATCAAGGGCTGATAAATGTTCTTATCAAAAACAGGACTTTGAACATCACTATTGATAAATTCCTGGCTCATTGGTGTCTTAGCCAGCTTACAAAGTTCCATTTTAAAATTCTTTAATAATTGGTTAATTTTATCTGCCTGTGAGATCTTGTATCCTCCCCTAGTTTTATCTATCTTTAAATCAAGATATTGTTTTATTTCTCCTGTTTTATTTTAAATTTCTTTTCTAACAGTGATATTATTTTAGTAGCTTCTTGCTCAGTTTTGGTGATTAATGCTATGTCATCAGTAAACAATAGCAACAATGAAATTACACCATTATTTTCCCTTTTGAACAAACATGGATCAGCCATGCCAGCTACAAAACCTATCTTAGTTAATTCCTTAACTATACAGTGGTTCCACTCATATCCTGATTGCTTCAAGCCATAAAGACTCTTTTTCAATCTCCAGTGATCAGTTGTATTATCATTTTTTATACCTAAAGGTTTCTTCAAATAAATAGCATGTTGCAATGGTGCATGCAAATATGCTATTTCTACATCCAAATGATTTATAATGTATTTCTCCTTAACTGCCCACACTAATGCTGCCCTTAATGTCGTAGCCTTTAGACTAGGCACAAACACCTCATCATGGTCATTTGCTGTCTGATTGAACCCTTGTGCTACTATGGGTAACAGTCCCATCCACACCTGTCTTTAGCTTATAAATCCATTTACATCCTATGGCATGTTTACCAGATGGTAACTTAACATTTTTGTATACTTCCAACTTTTTTAATGATTCCAGTTCCTGCCAAGCAGCCTGATCCTTAGCAGGATACAGTTTCAGTTCATTATAGTTATTTGGAACTGTATTCACTTGGCATACAACACTAGCCTGATATCTATCAGGTGCTCATGTTATTCGGGTTTAATGTCTTGGTAATACAGGGCTTACTGGTGGACTCACCTGTGCCACCTGCTCCTGTTCTCCTACCTCCTCCTGTGTCTGTTCTCCTACTTCATCCTGTGCCTGCTCTTCCTCTTTAATGGCTATTCGTGGTTTACTTAATTCATCTTTAGGGACTATTTGGGGTGTCAATAATAATATCATTGCTGGATTCCTGTTCCAGTTTATCCCACCCAATGTGCTCAAGAAATTTTGCACTAGCGCTACAATAAACAAGAGCTGTGCCTGGATCCCAAAATCTAAAAAACCTATGGTTGGCTTTGTAACCTATGAAAAATAATTTCCTAGCTCTATGTTGCCCTTTCAGTCTTACTTGTGAGGGAATATGCATCCATGCTGGAGCTCCAAATGTGTGTAGGTAACTTAAATTTGGCTTTCTGCCATGCCAACAAGTGAATGGCAATTCACCAGTTGTTGTATTCACCACATTGTTTAACACATGATTGCTATACATTATGGCCTCACCCCACAGTGTTTCAGGCACACCTGAATCAGATAACATAGTGCGAGCCATGGCTTGTAACGTTTGCCCTCTTCATTCTACAAACAAGTTATGTTGTGGTCTGTAAGGTGCAGAATGTTTATGCTCGACACCAGCCAATTTTAGCATTGTTTGGAATCTATTGTTAATAAACTCAGTCCCGTTATCAGTAACTAAAGTAATTACTTTATTCCTCATTTTTTTCTCAGCAAACCTTAGCCAATTAAAGAAATGTTAGAATGTTTCTGTTTTGTTTTTTATGAGATAGCAGAAACCGTATCATGAGTAATGGTCCATTATACTCAAAATATAGCAGGCACCTCCTAAACTAGGTTTCTTAGGATCAATTAGGTCAGCAAACACAACCTCTAAAGGTTCTTTGGTCTTAAATCCATTTTATCTGTTTGCTGGAGTAACCTTGCTTTTATCTTGGCTACAGGCATTACAGTTTAAATACTTGCTGCAGGGTTTCAATTTTATTCCCTCTTACAATTCAACAGTTTGTTTGAGCATTTTGAAATTAATGTGCCCCAGGCATCTATGCAGTAAATGTATACATTCATCATGTGGCTTAACATTGTTATAAACCGAGTTAGTCATCTTCAACTGGTCATCATGTATCACATATAAATCATTTTCTAAATTAGCAGTAACACTTTTACCCTCTTTCTCTATTATACAGTTATCTCCCCTAAAGGTTACTACATAACCAATATTAACTAAAGCCCTTACTGATAACAAATTAAATTTCAGTTTAGGAACATATAACATAGTTAAATGCTCATTTATACAAGAACAATATGTAGTACCTTCACCAGAAGCTTTCATCTTCCATCCATTTGCCAATGATACATGTTGCTTACTCGTAGACATCATTACAAACCCCTCTCTATTTCTAGTAATGCACTGCGATGCTCCACTATCAACAACCCACAAATCATGGTTTACAGTTGAATTGCTAGACATACCTAAACTAACATTCTTCCTAGCCTTCTGGTGATTAACAGTATTCTGTCATTTTCCCTTCTTACAGAATCTAGCTATATGTCCCCTAGCCCCACAAAAAAAACATTTCCTAACAGTATAGGCAGTTGAACACAAATTCTCTTCTTGTGGTTGTTCCTTTCTTAGTTGGTCCCTATCCAGCCATCTTCTTGTTTCTTCTAACAAACTTCCGGTTGTGTCAGTCAATGTCAGTTTATCTCTGGGCAGGACTTCCAGTGAAGATACGTAATCATCATAATTTTTATCCAGTGAGGAAAGAATGATGTAAACTTGATGCAGCTCTGAAAATATCAGTTCCTTTTCATGTAGCTCTTGAAAAATTCTTTTCATGGATTTTTATGGTCACTCAGTGTTAATCCAATTATACAAAGAGCTCATTCGTTGTTCTGTTTAAAGTCAGCAAGCTTCTTGGCATCGTCCTCATTTTCTGGATCCCAAGCATTTACATCTGGTGGGTCTTGAACGACATTCCATAACTCTTCTCTATGCAGAAGTAGACTGTGCTTCATAGACCAGGAAACATAGTTTGTTCCATCCAACCGGGTTATCAGTGATAGACTTGTTAAAGGGTCTTGTGCCATCTTTACCAGGATAGTAACCCACAATTAAACAATAAACAGCTGTCTGTATACAATACTGTGCATTCACACTAACTCTCAGTTATCTGAGCCTGGTATGGCCTGGGCCCATAACCAGTGTTGAGGTAATTCCCCATTAGGAGAATGAGCACACACAGGGATATGTAGTGAGAGTAGTGAAGAATAACACACACACAGCACACAGCCACACTATATAGTAAAATGTAGGTTTTTACTTCCAGTAAAATGGTTAAGCAAAGTTCAAACAAGCAGTCCAAGTCATTCACAGTTAAAGCAGTCAGTTTTCACTCCAGGGATAATCCAATAACAAAGTCCAGTATCAAAAACAGTTCAGTAACAGACTTACATCAACGATCAGCAACAGTCAATGTAGGAAGAGCAACACTCTCAGAAACAACAGGACAGAACAGCCCAGGTTTCTGGCTCCATCTTATGGCCATTTGAGGAACCACAGCCAATTACAGTTTTAGCATTCTCTTAATGAGACAATATTAAAATGTCTATCCTGGTTTATATATTTTCCAACCCAACTGGTGACTTACATGCCTAACAAGTGGCAATTAATCCATCTTCGTTCGCTGCATATTGTTTCTTAAATGATGCAACAATTGTGGAACAATTTTGAATTTTTTTATATATTTCCTGAAAATATTCAATGGGCTTGTCCTTATCATTTGGATGCTTTGTAGAAAGATGTTCATGCAACTGACTTAGCTTCATTGCCTCATTGGATAATGTTTTATGACACAATAAACACATTGGATGTTGTTTATTTACAACAGATTCTATGAAACCCATCTTCAGATACTCTGGCAAAAAGCCACAAGCATATTTCTTTTTCTGAGACATAGGCTCACAATATTTCACAATGTTTTGTTTAAAGCTGAAGGCACATACTCACTCCCGCAAATCTAACTGTATACTGACCAGTGCGACCACAAACAAAAGACCCTGAACCATGTATCATCATCTATGCATGCCTCTCATGCATCGTGGATTGGGTTTGGGGGAGGGGGCGCCGGCTTCCAGCTCTGCTTGTCTGTTACAGCTGGGTGGTGTGGGGGCAGATGTGTGAGCTATTCTGGGATGAGGCTCTTTTGTTTGCGGTCACACTATAGCGCCATTTAGTTTCACTTACATAATGTGAATTAAACTTATGCGTGGGTGATACAAATAGTATATTTTCAGAAATTTAAATTGTCATGGGGAATTTTATGAAAACCTAATGAAAATGTTTTTAAATAATGCTATGAATTTTTTTTTAAAAGTCAGTTAAATTTTAAAAAAGGAAAGTGCTTCAGTATCGGACAAAACCCCTACCACCCACCATGAAAGCTGGAATGCCTGCTAGTGGGCGGTAGGGACCAGGTTGACTACCACTGCTCTATCATATCTCCATTTACTATCACCTTTGCCATTTGCTTATGATATATTGCATTAATCATGTTAATAAATCTCTCACCAAAGTCCATAAATTTTAGTTATAACAACATAAATTGCCAGTTTACATTATAAAATGCTTTCTGCGCATCCAGAAAAATCCGTGCCATTTGTTATCCAGGATGTGCTTCATAATATTCCAATGTATTCAAGATCATTCTCATATTGTTTTTAAGCTGTCTTTTAGGCAGGAAACTATTTTGATCTGCATGCGTAAGTTCACGCAAAAATCTTTTCAGTCTCTCTGCTGTTATTGAAGCATATATTTTATAATCAGCATTCAGTAGACATATAGGTCTTTAATTTTTTTATCTGCATTAAATCTGAATCTTCTTTCGAAATAAGATGTTTGCTTCCATCGACAAATTTGGTACCTTTGCTTCAAACAATACTTCATTACATACTTCCAACATTGATGGGCCTTGTAAATGTTTATAAAATTCTGCCGGAAGCCCATCTAGTCCTGGTGTTTTATTATTCTTTTGCCTCTTAATCACTTCTGATAGTTCCATCATTGATATCTGTTCATTTAACATAACTTTCACTGTTTCCAGTATGTTAGGTAGATCTGCTTTTTCCAAATATTGTTTAATTCTCTGTTCTGAAACTTGCTCCAGCTCATACAACTTTTCATAATAATATTGAATTATTATTTTTTTGTCCTCATTTTAGTGATAATTTTCATCTGCTAATCTATGTATCAATTTCTTTTCTTTCTCTGTTTTCAATTTATACGCTAGCCTGTTGTGGTTCGTCGGCAGCAGGTGCAGACAGCTGAGGTCTCGGAGAGCGAGGACTCAGTTGAGGGGCCTGCGTGTGATGTAGGGATGGGGCCAGGACCATCAGAGAGTGGAGTGCTGCCTTCGAAGATTGTGGAAGCTGGCAGCAGTGATGCAGAGGACCCTGAGGAGCCTGTGCCTATTGCGCGTGTGCACAGAGCTGCTTGTAGGAAAGAGCAGCTGCAGCAGCATGGGCAACTTGGGAGTAAGGTTGCAAGGTAATGGCTCCTCCCTTAAGAGATAAAAGCCAGCCTGAAAGACCAGCATTCTTTGAAGGAAGCAAAGAAGTTCTTGCACTTCAAGCCTTGTGGAAGTTTGGACTATCTTGGTTTGTGTTTGAAGACTTTTTGTTTGGAATATTTCTTGGCAACTTAATCTAGTGCTCTTGACAGCCTTGCACAACCTAGGTAAGGCTCATTCTTATCAGAGACAATTAGTTTTAATAGCCTTTTCACTGTGAATAAAAAGGTTTAAGCATTAAAAGGTTTTGTTTTTACCTGTTTAGTGTTTGTTTCCTTAGAACAAGGTTTGGGTCAGAACACAACCATTTTCCAGGCATTTTCAAAGAAATTCTGCTTTGCATTTTTAATTTTTTGTGCCAATTTTTCTTTATGTAGCAGATTTAATTTGTGTTTTATTAATTCCATTTGATTTTTTAAAGTCTTTTTGTGGTTCTTTCTGTAATTCTAATTCGAATCTTTTGTGTTTTTCTTCTAATGTCTTTTGATTTTGTTTCTTTTTCTTATTACCCCCCTTGTAGATTATAGCTAATCCCCAAATATACGCCTTAGCAGCATCCAATACATTTTGTCGAGAAGTTTCTTCTTTCCTATTCTCTTTGGGGGAAAAGTCCATTTCTCTTTCCATAGTTGTGTACATTCCTTATATTTTAATATTGATTGATTCAATTCCCATCTCCATTTTTTCTTTTGTATTTTCTTTTGTATTTTCCACTCTGGCTGTGATCTGTCCACACACTTGCCTCCTTCTATTTCTTGAACATTTGACTTTAAGTCCAATGGCATCCATATCATATCTATTCTTGACCAGGACATATATCTATTTGAATAAAATGAGTACTGGTTTCTCTTAGAATTTATCTCCCTCCATACATCTTGAATACCTATGTCTTCCGCCATTTTAAAAAAAGAATTTGGAAGTATTTTTCTAGCTGTTTTGCTTACTTTACTGTTTTTGTAATAAAGTTCTGCATCTAAAGTTGCATTAAAGTCTCCTACTATACAAATATTTTCATATTCCAATTCTGTAATTTTCTTGTGTAATTTTTCATAAAATTTTTCTTGTTTATTATTTGGTGCATATATTACTACCAAAAGTATCTGCAGTTCATTGTTATCTCCACCATCAAATTCTCCACTCTTCATCTGCAAAGTGTTGTCCAGCATTTGTTGTTTCTTTAATATATAAGGCCACACCTCTTTTTTTTTTTTTTTTTGTGCTAGTGAAGAATATACCGATAATTTCCCAATTTTAGGATATTCCAACAGTTTATTATGGTGTTGTTTTAATGTGGACCTCTTGAAGACAAATTAATTAAATCTAGTTTTAGCTTTCCCGATTTGTTAAAAGTCCTCTTTCTTTTCATAGGAGAATTCAGTCCATTTATTGACAATAACTTTTTCTTCTTCCATATTTTTACTTGTAGATAGGTCTTGTTATTCTAGTTGCTCTTCTTTCTCTCTGATCTTTTATCTTTGCATCTTCTTGTTCTGCTCTTTCCTTTAGTTCTGTTTCATCTTTTTTTGTGCATTTCCTCTCCTGCATGCTTCCTCTTGTTTTTATCATCTATTTCCTGTCTTTCTTTTTTCCTCATATGATCCAAATTGCTCATCATAGAATTGCTCTGCTTTTTCTATAGCAGTGATAGCTAACCTTTCGAGCACCAAGTGGTCAAAGCACGTGCATGTGCATGCACCCCCCAAATGCAATATGTGTGTGTCCCCTGTGCATGTGCCCCACTCCTGCACATGCACATGTCTCCCACACATGCACCCCACCTCTGTAGATACACATCCCCCACACATGGGCCCTGGCCTCCGTGCATGCATGGCAGAGACCTGAAGATAAGCTGGCTGGCGGAAGACACCTGCATGCATGTACAGCGGAGCTGAGCTGGGGTGATGGCTCATATGCCCACAGCTGCATGCCACCTCTGGCACATGTGCCACAGATTCACCAACATGGCTCTATAGCATCCAGTCTATATATTTGTTCCATCCAGGTCACCAGTATTCCTTCATGTATCAGCCATCTGAAATTTAGTTCATGTTTAACTATCTTGTCAAAAATTGGTATTATTTTCTCATATCTCTTACTCTTCTAGGGATCTGTTTCAAAACTATTATTTCTCTCCCTTTGTATTTCAATGGGTCATCTCTTGCTTTTGAAGTATTTCTATCAGGGGTGGGATTCAAATTTCTTCACAACGGATTCTGTGGGCATGGCCTAATTTGTGGGTGTGGTTTGGTGGTTATGTGAGCATGGCCAACTCAACATCACTTCTTTGCCCTAATGACTTTAAGTATTAAAAAGATATACCAAAACAAAAGGTAGTTTATTATGTCATGTCTTTAATGCTTAAATAATAAAAAGGGTACACAAAACTATATTGTTACATTTTAAAATATTAATTTAAAAACTATTACATAACAAAACTTTACAAAAAATAATAAAACTTATTTAAAGTACTGCCAAATCTAGCCTTTTTAATGCTGCAAGGAATTGTATATTTTTCTGAATCTTTTAATACATTTTCTATGAAATCATGATAATCATTAATATTGATTTCATAATTGAAAATTTCACCAAATGCAACCAATTGTTCTTCAGCTGCTCTCCATGGAACCACCACTTCTTCAATGTTCCAATAATCAGGCTCCAAATAATTTAGAAATTTTAATTTATCAATGTCTTTAAATTGGCAGCCTTTTTAAATGTTCGCAATACATCAATCTATTCTTCAAATTAGTTACAATGCTTTTTATAAGTCTTTCACAAGGAAGCCCCCAACTCAATTATTTTGTATAAAATTTATATTTTTAAAGGTTTCTGAAATAATTAATCATCAACCTTTTTTTCATATGCACCCTTTTCCTTTATAAGCATTTCAAATGATTTAATTGATCTTACCACAAGTTTTTCAGCCTATGTTTCTTGTTTGCAATGCATTAGAAAGAAGAGATATTTCAGTTAGGACATCAATCATCAAGGCCAAATAAGTGAGAAAATAAGTGTTTTCAAGACGGACAGCCATACCAGAGTATTTTTTATTTGAACAGAAAAACTGATGTAGCACTGGATAAGCACGCCATACAGCTACGGTTGATCTTAAACTACAGGCAGCCCATCTTGGTCCAAAAACTCTACCACTTTTTATAATTTCAATCTCAAGTTGTTCGGAAATTTTGTTAAGTTCAATTAGATTCTTATTCGATTGATGGAAAATAGAATATATTTTATCAATAAAAATTTGAAAATGATTGATTTGCTTTATTTCCCTAATAGAATCATCTAAAACAAATTGCAGATGATGGTTTAAGCAGTACCATATTATAATGTTTGGAAAGTCTTTGGCTATCCTAGTGCTTACCCTAGATTTTCTCCCAAGCATAACACTGGCACCATCAGAGCAAAATCCAATTAAATGTTTCTCCAGATATTTCTTATTAATCCCAACTTTATTCAAACTTTCCATAACTGAACAACATATTGTCTCTGCATCTTGTTTATCCAATTCTACTAGTTCAAGGAAAATTGTTGGTGAGAAAACTAGATCCTCAACTTTTAAGTACAGTATAAGAACCAGTTTGGAAGATATCGTTGAGGCCTTGTCAATGATTAAACAGATTTTGTGAGTTTTTACAATAATTTTAGTAAATAAATGTTTCCTAATTTCTTTTGCAATGAAATCTACTATTGCAACTGCAGTTTTACATGAATGCAACCCTGTTCCTAAATCTAAACCATTTTTATTTGCAATTCAATCAAATCATCTATATATGAAAATGGTCTGCATGTTTGTGCCAGACCATACACTGTAGTAAACACTCTACATGTACTACCCAAATATTTCTCAGTCATCCTCTCCAGTCCTTTGCTTATCACATCCTGCTCCCTGTCAGCTTTGGAATCCCTATTAAAAGCTGCCACACTGATACAGAGGATGGAAGGAGGGGGGGCTGTTGGTATTTGAATAATTTTTAGTAGACATAACAGATACGTAAGACTGTCAAATTCTTTATGGTGCAGCAAGAATTGTAGTTGAAGGGTGATTGGTTCACGTGATTGATGATGTGGGGAAAAATGGGTGGGTGTTGATTATTGTAAGAGGTCTGGGAGGAAAGTTTAGTTTTGAAATCTCACAGACGTGCCAAGTTTTTTTGGTTTAATAAAGCACTTTGAGAATATGCCTGTCTCAGAGTTATTGATTAAACTGAACAATTTCTGGAACCCTGACACTCACATTGCTCCAACTTCTCTGCACAGATGTTGTAAGCCTTAGATGAGAAATGTTCCTTCAATTTCATTCCGAGAGAAGCTTGCTGTACTTCTTTACTCCTACTGGTTCAATTTAGAAATTCTTCCATTCCTTTGCTCCGTGGACACTTTTTTCTTTGGTCGAAATTTCAAATCTTCTGCAATGCTTGCAACCTAATTTTTTCTGGGAAACTTCCAGTCCATCATATTTTTCCCCTAAAATTGTTGGTAATATACTGCAAAAAAATTCAACGATGTAGTGGTTTGGACTCGATTGTTGTTGTAAGTTGAGTGGTGAAGGCAGTGGGAAATGAAGAAAGCAGATGAGGGGCAGAGATCAGGAATATTCAGTTACTTTTAAGAGTCCCTGACACTATAGCTAGTTAGTGTTTAAAAGATGTTATGGAAGAGGAACAAGTTTCACCAGACAAAACTGAGATGGAACTAAAAGTGGATTTGAAAATGACAGTCTATAAAAAAGATGTTGCACTGTGTATATAAAAGAATGGCTGATTACAATTCATTAATTGAAAAAGAAACACTTAAAATAGAAATACTATTAACAAACCAAAGGAGTTTGTTATTTTGTGCCAGTAGTGACACAAAAATCTTTCTTAGTCAAGACTACTTACCAAGGCCAACAGTCCCTAATAGAATGCTCTCTCTACAGCACAGAGAGAGAAGCCAGGGGAAGCCATGTTTGGTCACCTAAGCTTTTTAGAATGCAGCTTAAAAATGTAGTGAAGCTTTTTACAGCCTTATGCAGATATATATAGTACAAAAGAAAGATAATAGTACAAAATCATCTAAAAAGTTAGATTAAGGATGGAATTGATAGGCACATTCACAAAGCAATACTAAATTCTTTTCCTGAAATTTATTCCTCAGTTTAAAAAACTGGTATATATGAATTAGATTCAGTATTGGGCTCTGCTAGAATTCAAACAGCTATTCAAGAGGATGTAGTGTCAAGGTTAGCAAAAATGGTAAAGCAACATATAGATTTAAATTTTAAAACCAGAAATATTTTTGTTGGTACCCACATAAATAAAGGGAATATAATACATATTTAATTTTACACTTGTTAACAGCAGCTGGAATTATGTTTACACAACAGTGGAAAAACGAAGAGATCCCTATAGATGAAATTGAAATTTAAAAATTACAATGTGCAGAAATGGATAGAGATAAGAGGTAGAAATTAGGCTGAGAAAGATCATTGCTATGTATGAATTAAATATAGATGGTTGATAATTATAAACATGTTGATATAATTAACATTAGAATTAGAATTAGAAATAAGCCAAACAAAGAAGTTTAGTTAAGATTTTTTGTTACACTATTGTTCTTAAATGTTGATAAGTTGAAAACTTATTTAAATAATTTTTAATAATATTTTTAGTATAGGTTTTGTTTTTATTAATCATACAAACAGTGGGGATACTGAAAACCTGAATACATACATAAATGAATTTTTTTTGTTACACTACTGTTATTGTTACATATTGATATTTATGTTTCTCCTTTGCTTTTTCCTAATAGTGAAAAGCAAAGGAGAAACAAACAGAAGTATCAACATCTAATAATAATAATAAAATGTTTATCTATGTATGTATTTATTTATTTTTAGTATCTGTTTTTTTATGATTAATAAAAGCCAAAACAGATACAAAAAAAATACATAAAGAAATTTAAAAAAAAGCAATTTACCAAAAATTTGGCAGGCAACTTGGCTAGCCAGCTCAGTCTTCTTGGAACTTGCTGCAGCAAGGACAGCTGGGTGGCCAGCCTGGGAGTTGGCACTCGACCCCAGCTAGCAGCAATGGTGGCAGGAGAAGGTAAGTGACTAGCAGGGCTTACTGCCTTTGCCTCCTCACTCACCAATCGGTGGTGGAAGGCAAGGTAGCAACAACGGTGCAGTGAGCTATGGGCGGGAGAAGATGGTGCCGGCTGAGCAAAGATGGTGGCTGGCCAAAGATGGTGGTGACCAGCTGAGTGAGGCAGGTAGCAAGGGAGGCTGGGTGGCCCAGGAGTTGGCATTTGACCAGGGCGGGCAGTGACAGCAGCAGGAGGAGGTAGACGACCGGCAGGGCTTGCTGCCTTTGCCTCCTCACTCAGTGGTGGAAGGCAAGGCAACAACAATGGAGGGCTGTGGGCCAGAGAAGATGGCAGCAGGCAAGGCAGGTAGCTTCAGCGAGGGCAACTGTAGTCCAGGAGTTGTTGTGGCACTCAACCACGGCTGGCGGTGGAAGCAGATATGTGACCAGGTTTTGCTTGGAAGTCTCACTCACCGATCTGCATCTTTGGTAATGGTGGCCAGCTGGGGGAGGCAGTCCGGGTGAAGCAGGTAGTCTGGACAAGGCAGGCAGACCTGGGGAGGCAGTCCAGGCAAGGCAGTCTGGGCAGGCGAGGGCAACTACCGGCAGTGGCGTCCAGGGCTTGCCCTCACTCCCCCAGATCAAGCAGGGTGGCAGAAGGCAGGCAGTAGTGGCTGGCTGGCTAGCTGGCTGGCTGGGGCAGCTGCTGCTGCTGGGAGTGATGGTGGTGGGCGGGAAAATGTGGGAAGCATAGTGCACATGCACTGTAAGTAGTGACTGGGCGGGGCAGAATGGGGCGGGTGAGGGAGAATGCCATCAGCGATTGTCATGCATACGTGCAATGTTGCGCATGCACAATAATGAAAAACTGGTCTGGGAACGGAGTGGCGGGCAGAGAGAGGTGGCACCAGCCAGGGTCCCATTTTACCAGTTCTCCGAACTACCTGGAACATCAACATTCAGTTTTACCAAACCAGTATGAACTGGTAGAATCCCACCCCTGATTTCCATTCATATTGCCTCCTTAGTAAATCTCACAGCTACCTCTCTGGGAAATTTATTTCTTGATGCATATTGTTCTGACCCAGGCTTCGTCAAACTTAATAAAACACAAACTGAATTTAAAAGTAACACCTATTTTAATGGGATGCTTGGAATTACTTGCATTCCCAGCAAAAATAATTATACCCAGTTCCTCCAGATAAGGGCATACTTTTCAGTGCTGTAGAATGCTGCCAAAAAAACAGAAGTCCAATTAAGGCTAACATAAACCAACCCAAAAACCCAGAAAAAAACAACCAGAGTACAGAGCTTCATGAAGGACTCAGAAATTACTGAACTGCTGTGCTTCCTGCAAAGCTTTTCATCATTGAGGTCTGACTTTTATCCCTTATGGGAAAGGCAATCACCTCCCAGCCTTACTCTGGAGTCACTCCTTCTGCTTCAGCTGCTCTCACTTTCTAGCAGCTCTGTGCACATGCGCACTGGGAACAGGCTCTTCTGCTTTGCTGTTGCCAGACTCTGAAGGCTCCGAAGGCAGCACATATCATAATTGATTGAGTTAGATTGAGTAAGAGATGAATATAATTTAGATAAGGATGAAATATATATTTGAAAGACTATAATTACAATGTTAATGATAATATAACAATTGACTAATGTGATATAAAATATTGACTAGAATGGTTATAAATATAAACAAGTAAGAAATGTATGATAATATTACTATGTGCACAAGATATATTTACCCAACCGACACACTGTTGAACAGAATGATCTATGCACAGCTGATTGTCGGGAGGGGAAAAAAAAAGAAATACCTTAGGCGAATGTCAGGTGGGCAGGTTAGTGAGCATCGGGCAGGAGGGCGACCGGATCGGGGGCGTGGCCAGCCAGAACTTACTACCAGTTCGGCGACCCACACCAAATTTTTGCTACTGGTTCGCCCGATCCAGTGCGAACCGGTTGAATACCACCACTGGAGCTTAACTCCTGGGTGGAGCCTAATAGGTTTAAAAATGTCCGCTAAAATTTTGAAGTGAATTGTACACCTGTCTGAGATAATCCATTGGGGAGCTCCATGGAGGCAATAAATGTGTACACATTAGTATAAATGTGCATTTTTGCTAATGCCTTGGCTGTTGGGATCTTCTGGTATAAAATGGACTTGTTTTGAAAAGAGGTCCATTACAATCCAATACCTGTGCTTTCAGGTAACTCCACTATAAAATCGATAGAAATCTCTTTCCAGGGTGCTGCTACATTATATATCTTTAGATTTTGATGGGAGGTTAATGCTTAGAAGCAAAATGAAATAGATCAGCTTTGGATTTTTTTTCTCCTACAGTGTTCAGTCTTTCTTTATAAATAGTTAGGCTAAATGTTCTAGAGTTCTTTTATTCCAGAAAAGTATCGTTCTGATGGTATCCTTTGGGGGGGCGGGGAATGGAATCTTTTGGAGCTTAAACTCTTTATTTTACACTCTTCTAGATCATCAGTCTATTTTAAAATTACTATTTATTGGTGAGCAAGTTTCAATCATTAGTCATGTTCACATTTTCCATGTATCAAATATTGAGAGGTCTAGTACATAAAAACACGAGGATATATTTATTGACAGACTACAGCTTGGAGTAATTAATTTCAAAGAACTCTTATTTCAAATATCCCAATAGTTTATGATTCTGTATAGATGTTTCACAGTTCTTAAAGCAATGAAATAATTCTGGTTGGGGAAAAGGAGTTACAGCCAGTTATAACTGAGAGCTATTTGGTGTAGTAGTTAAGGCACCAAGCTAGAAAGTGAGAGACTGTGAGTTTGTACCACTTAGCTATGAAAGCCAGCTGGGTGGCTTTGCACCAGTTACTCTTTCTCAGCACAACCCACATTGTTGTTGTGAGGAAACTAGGAGGAGGAAGGTGTGTTGTATATGTTCACAGCATTGAGTTATTTGTAAAAATAGTAAAGGTGGGATACAAGTAAATAAGTAACCAACTATTTAAATTAGTTGATAATGCCTGCCATTTTTGAAGCAGATTTGTTATTATAAATTATTCATTTACAGTTTTGTATGCTATCTTGGGCACATCATGCAAAAGCAAGAGTCTTTGGGAAAGATCCTGATTCTTGGAAAAATGAAGGCAGGGGAAAAAACCCAGCAAAATACAGGCTGCCTAGATACTATTCACTGGTATCCCAAATATCAGCTTAGAGTATAAAGAACTAAACAGCTACTGAGGGCTATGCTGGTAAATTGTAATCTATCAAGTCAAGAAAAGTTTGAAGCTCATTAGTAACAAAATGCCAAAATATTACTATGGTGATTTGCAAACATTTTAAAAATCCATTTGCTATCTGAATGTTACTCAGACAAATTCAAGGTGTTTGTCTTAAAATATAAAGCCTCATTTGCATGGACCTGATTCACTGCTGAGTCACTTAAGCTTTTTGCATGGCCAGAATTAAAAATCAACATATATCACATATTGAAAGTGCTATGCATCAACTATGCAGCATCTTATGAGTTCATTTGTGATGCAAACCTCCAGTTTATAGAATTCTTATCTGTTTGCCATTAGCATAGATTTAGTTAGCTGATCACACTGCCTTGACTGAACTAAGATAGCATGTCATCTGGGGTCTTTCCCCACAATTAAGGTGTAGCATTCTCCACCCATCCTTAAGTGTAGCTGAACCCTCTACTCCTCTTTCTTGTCACTGCCAGTCACCTGACATCTGAAGAATGAATGACAAACAGATGTTGAACATGTTGAGGCTGCTCTTAAGAGGTGTCAGAAAAAGTGGGGAATTATTAACAGGCTAATAATTGTTTAAACCTTTATTCATGGGCTGCAATAAGATAAGTATAATAGGACACGGCACAAATATTTGTAAGGACAGGTTTTGCTGTGATTAGATTAAGGTGGGGAAATGGCCTTAAAAGTATGGCCATTGTCTTTTATAATTTTAGCTTGAATTTTGTATGATTGCGTCGATCTGTTGTATCTTTCTTTGGAATTATTTAGATTAAGAAAACATGCTAGAATTGTAGTATAAGCTAAAATGGTTTAAATATTAACACTCAAATATTATATAATATACCCAAATTTTACTAATGTAACTAAGCATTGTTTGTTGTCCAAGTAATGCTTTAAAGTAATTTTAATCAACTTTAGAAGTGCTGTTCGCTTCACAAAATTGGCCTTACATAAGTATTAAGCTGTCCTAAAGATTTTTCCTGAGTGAGACGTGTTTTAAAAATGCTGGCTGTAAGAATAACTGAGCCTGTACTGTCCAGAAAAAAATAAGCAGTCCTCAGCTTACAATCACAACTGAGCCCAAAATTTATATTGCTAAACTAGTCAGTTGTTAAATTATTTTTTCCTCATTTTGTGACATTTCTTGCCACAGTTGGTAAGTTAATCACTGCAGTTAAGTTAGTAACATAGTTGTTAAGCCACTCTGGGTTCCCTAGTGACTTTGCTTGCTAGGTCACAAAAGAGAATCACATAACCCCAAGGCACTGCAACCATCATAAATAAGAATCAGTTGCCAAGAGTCTAAATTTTGATCATGTGATCATGGGGATGACTTCAAAGGTTATGTAGAAAGTTAGCACCCACCTCTCTCCTTGAAGAATGAAATATTATAGGAAATATCAAAAAGGCAGAATATTTTCCTGGATGAGAAAAGGAGAAATATGTTTTTAAAGACAAAGCAGCTTCCTGCAGCTTCCTGAACCTCCCCTTCAGCTCCAGGTTGATGGGATTAAGACATGGCCCTCAGGACATGATAGGATTACCCATATCACCACATGGCACCTGGGAACATTGCATCACCCGGCAGGATTCAACCAAACTTAGCACAAAGACAACCTACAAAGCTAGCTATGAACCCTGACAGCAACCAATCAGGATACTCTTCCTGTGCCCCAGGAAGTTCAAAGCTTAGAGAGGGCATAAAACCCAGGGACTCTCAGCATCTCTTCCCTTTTCACCCAGGATTTCCAAGGCACGTGATTCTGTTCATCAATAAAACTTCTTTCCAAGCAACTTCCAGGAATCCAGTGTCTTTTTCCCACTTGGAACTGAACCCCGGATATTTCTTCCAACAATTTGGCCCTCCAGATGGGACTTGACCAATGGACCTGGCCCAAGTAAGCAGACTCTTGCTGACAGCAGACCCATTGAGTCTGTGGGTGAGTTTTCCTGGATCTTGGCCATTTGGAACTAAGGTTGTAAAGGGTTTTGAGTGTTGAGCTCAAAGGCTGCTTGGAAAGAAGGTGAGTACCTCTAAAGTTTAATTTTACAGCCCAGAAAAGTGTGGGAAATATGTGTTACGTGTGTGTGTGTGTGTGTGTGTGTGTGACTGTGTGTGTGATTCTTTCTCCCAATCACAGCTGGATCTTGCTTCCTTTGTGCGAATAATGAATTCCTAACATAGTATAATAGTATGTACAATAGTACATATTTTGTTTTTTCCATACCATAAAAAGCATGCCAACCTAGTTCAAGATCATGTCCCTCCAAGGTCAGTAATCTCTTGTTCCTCAATCCATCCATTCTTTCATCCATGTGAGTGTTGAAGTCTGATAATACAATTCCCAATCTGGTAACCCAAAACCACCTCTGTTTTTAGAATCTTGCAACATTTTCAAATTTACCCTTGCTTTTTTTCCCTTGCCACATATATTTTAATATTGTTTTATTTAATTCTTAATATCTCAAATATCTCAAAATATTTTTTTCTCCAGTTTTATTGGTATTGTTTGGAATAAATATAATAATCTTGACAGGATATTCATTTTTATGGTGGCTACTCTTCCCATCAGTGATAGTTGTAGATTTTTCTACTTCTCCAAATCCATTTTAATTTGTTGTGCCAATTTATAATAATTATTTCCTTTAATTGTTACACACCTTGTCATTAGTTGGATTTCTAAATATTTAATTTTCTTGACAATCTGAATACCTATTATTATTATACCTCTATTATTATACCTCTATTAATATTATACCTCTGTATGTCTGTAACATTTTAAACTATTATTTTGGGTTTTTTTCTTTATTTCCAGTCCTGCAACTTCACCATATCCTTCTATTTTCCTAATTAGTTTGAGTCCATTTTCTTGTGGGTCTTCCAAGATAAAGACCTGGATCTGCAAATGCCGATAATTTATATTGTTCCCTTTTTATTTCCATACCTTTAATTTCTATGCCTTGTCCAATATTTCTATTTAACACTTCCAATGTCAATATGAATAGTAAAGGAGATAGTGGACATTCTTGTGCCTTTTTTATATTAAAATTCTCTGTCGTATCTTCATTTACTATCACCTTTGCCATTTGTTTATGGTATATTGCCATGATGGTGAACCTATGGCACAGGTGACACACAGAGCCATTTGTGCCAGCACACGAGCTGCAGGCAAACTTACCTCACTGTGCATGTGCGTGCCTCACAGCTGATTTTCAGTGGGTTTGAGGCCTTTTTCGGCTTTCCAAAGGCTTGAAGAAGGCTTCTACAGGATTCTACAAACATTGTAGATTGAAATATAGCTCTGTTTTGTCACTTCTGGTATTTTCAGAAAAACAGGAAGTGATGAAATGAGCTAGATTTCATCCTACAAAGCTTGTAGAAGCCTGCAGAAGCCTTCCTCAAGCCTTTGGGAGGCTGAAAAAGGCCTCAAACCAGCCAAAAATCAGCTGTGGCACAGTGCAGGTAAGGGGGCAGCAGGGGTGGGTGGGTGGGGATTGTGCACACATGCATAGGGGATGTGGGGGGACACATATTGCCTTCTAGGTGCCGGCACGTGAATGCCAATTTTTCTCAATTTTTGGCACAGGAGCCCAAAAAGGTTAGCTACCTCTGGCATATTGCCTTTGTATTTAAAATCATTCTGATATTGTTTTTAATCTGTCTCTTAGGCATTTTGATCTGAATGTATAAATTCATTTACAAACCTTTTTAGTCTCTCTGCCGTTATTGAAGCATATATTTTATAGTCAGCATTCATTAAAGATATGGGCTTGTAGTTTTTTATCTGCATTAAATCTGAGTCTTCTTTTGGAATCAAAGTAATATGTGCTTCCATCCATTAATTTGGTACCTTCGCATCAATCAATACTTCATTATAGACTTCCAATATTGATAGGCCTAGAGCAGGGGTCTGCAACCTTAATCACTCAAAGAGCCATTTGGACCTGTTTCCCGCAGAAAAGAAAGCACTGGGAGCCAATAATTTAAAACTGATTTGACTGGGTGGGTGTGACTAACTTGATGTTACTCACTCCCATCCAGTCACCTCCTGCTCTCCATCCCCCACCATCACCCTTACTTTCTCAGTCCAGGCAAGGAGTGATGGGGAGGGGAGGGACCAGCCATTAGTGGGATCAACCAACAGGGGGCCACAGCAGAAGGCTGAAAGAGCTGCATGTGGCTTCAGAGCCGCAGGTTGCAGACCCCTTGACTAAAGTATCTTGTAAACATTTATAAAATTCTGCCCATAGCCCATCTGGTTCTGGTGTTTTATTATTCTTTTGTCTCTTGATCTCTTCTGATAATTCCATCATTGATATTCGTTCATTTAACATAGTTTTTACTTTTTTCTGGTCCTTTAGGTAATTCCACTTTTTCCAAGTATTCTTTAATTTTCTCTTGAGAGACATTTTCTTGTTCATACAACTTTTTATAATAATCTTGAATTATTATTGTTTTATCCTCATTTTGGTACTTTAAAGTTCCTTTCTCATCTTCTGTCTTATTTGCATTTTCAAAAAAAGTTCTGCTTAGCATTTTCAGAGCATAGGACCTCTTGTTAGGAAAAGGAGAGAGTGGTGAAATGGAATAGAAAAGTGGATGAAAGAGTTGAACTTGCATAACAAGGGGGAAGTCAGTGAGCAAAGCTCTAAAAAGGGAGGGGCCCTTACCTCTGGAAGCAAGCAGAGGTCCTCACGGACTTTAGTGAGTCTGAAAACTGTGCAGTAAAGCCAGTGGAAGGAGGTGCAGGGGAGCAGTGCAGTCCTCCCAGACCCGTTTGGTCTGCAAACTGATGGCGGGTGTTTTCCTACAAAGTAGGGGCCTTGGAGAGGGTGGAGCTGGCATCGCGATGATACGGCATGCAATCTTGGAGGTCTGAGATCGCTGCCGATATCTTTGCTCCTAGATGGTCCCATCGGATCTAAACCATCCCAAAGAGATGGTGAAAGTGAAGAGCGCATCCTGTCAATCCCAGGGATACCGCAAAGCCCTTGGTAGATCCAGGAGAAGCTCTTCTTGCCAGTGGCAAAGAGGCAGCCATTAAAGCTGCAGAAGTTGGGACAGCTCTGAAACAGAAGAGAATAGAAAGAGAGAGTGTGCCGGTTTGGTGAGAACTTTTTTTTTATTCTAAGATCTGAAAGGACACCCTAAGGAAAAGAAAGAATCTGTAAAAGCTTTGAAAGAAGTGATTAAGTGGTGATTTTAAACAGGAATGTCAAAGTAATTTTTTTTCTCATTGCTGGATTTTCTATACGTGATCTTGTATTTTGAAACTGGACTGGTTTTTTCGTTTACATCTATTTTCTTTTTTCTCCTTTTTGATTTTGTAATATTTTAGGCTAGAGGCTCCCTGTAGTTATTTCTTTTTTTAAAATATATTTTTCTTTTTTTTATTAAATCTTATTATATCTTACTCGGAAAAGGAGGGGGAAAGTGAGAGCAAAGAAACTTTGTAACACTGCCAACTAGAGGCTTGAAAATATTTTATTTCCCTGTGACCAGACAAAGCTAAGAAAGAAAGAACTGAGACTCTTTTTCAAGGACATTGCTATTTGATAAGATAGAGGGAAGAGCATGGGAGAGTATTATTACAGGTGCTCTTCTGGGCTTCTATCAACAGCTGGAGTATGGTGTTGAAATCTAGGGGGGGAAAGGTGATAAGTTTTTGGAGAAGAGAGCTATAATAAGAGCCTTGGATAATTAAACAAAGTGCAGTGTGCAAAAGGTACTTTTTCTAAGTTGTGCTATCCCTCCTCACCAGTTTTATTGTATTTCATTTTATCTTTTTCTCTTGTGACAACTATATGGTTTTTTGGCTTTGTTGGAGCTTGTCTTTGTTTTTCTTTTTTTCTTTGGAAGTCCAATCTCTACATTTGCTTTTTATTTTAAAGGGAAAGCCTTAAAAGCCTTTTTTTTCCCTTTCCTGGTATTTTTGATTTTTCATCTACCTTTCTGGTTTATATTCATGCACTCTTTTCTATTTGAGACCTTTCAATTGGATTAAGGTGTTGAAGAACCTGAAGAATTTTTCCTTTTCCTTTTTTTCCCCTTAAGCCTTTTTCTTTGTCTAACTATTGATTGGATTAAGGTATACAAGAACCTGAAGAAATTTTGTCCCCCCCGCCTTTTTTTCCTTTTTTTTAATCATTATTACTGGACTTCTTTTTTCTATTATCTTTATTTTGAATTATAATTGGTTACTTCACAATTGGATTAAGGTTTAGAAGAACCTGAAGATTTTGAATTGCTTAAAATGAGTAGGAAATTTACAGATCCTGGTTCTTCAACTTCTACTTCTTCCTCTCCACCATCTGGAGGACAACGTTCAATACAGACAATGTTAAAGCAAGAAAAAGAACAAGAAAAAGTGACTCTGCAGATGATTATGCAAGGAATTCAAAATATTCAAGCAAGATCAGAAAATATTGAAAAGAGAATAGAGAACAAAGAACAGAGAACATTGAACAAAGAACAGGGAAAACTGATGAAAAAGTGGAGAACATCCAACAAATGATGTTGAAGTATGATGAGAGATTCCAAAAAATTGAAGAAGATAAACAAAGAGATAAGAAGATTGGAGATATTGATAATAGATTAACGGTGGTTGAACAAAATAAAAGTGGGATGTTGAGATGGGAGATGGATAGATCAGAATTCTATCTTAGATTCCAAAACGTAGAGGAAGAAAAAGGACAAAACTTAGCTGAGATAATGATAGAAATACTGGCTGAAGCTTTGGAAATAACTCAAGAAAAGATGATGGATGGAATATATGAGGTTTATCGAGTTTTCACAAGATATGCGATGAGAAATAGCTTACCAAGAGAAGTTCACATTAGATTTACAAAGAAAGCCATTAAAACGCAAATATTGCAAGTGGCAAAAGAGAAAACATTGAAATATAAAGACAAGGAGATTGTGGTCTTGAAACAAATACCCAGAAGAGTGAGAGAGATGAGAAGAGAATACCGATTCCTGACCAAAATGCTACTTAAAAAAGAGGTGAATTATAGATGGCTGATTCCAGAAGGTTTAATGTTCACATGGCAAGAACAGAGACATAGAATTGACTCAATTGAGAAAGCGGAATTATTTTATACAGAATTTTTTGGAGGGAAAGAGGAAGAGACAGAAAAAGAGATCTCACTAATTGAATTTCAAGAAGACTGCCAAATGGCGACTGAAAAAGAAGGTGCAGTAGGTGGAAAGGTGGAAGCCAAAGAACAACGTGAACTAAGATCTATAAGAGCTGCTAAACCTCACTATAAAATATAACCATGGAAGAGAAAAAATTGATTACAATGAACATAAATGGACTTAATTCAGCTGTTAAAAGGAGGAAATTTTTTCATAAATTAGAGAAATTAAAATTTGATATAGTTTGTCTACAAGAAGTACATATTAAAAAACAATATGAACAATTGTTGGTACAGCGAAAATTAGGGAAAATATTTACTTCCTTGACACAATGTAAGAAAAGAGGGGTGGTTTTATATATTAAAGAGACCACCCCAGCAAAATTGATTTATACCGATGATGATGGAAGAATACTAATGGTGGAAATAATGGACAATAATACGAAAACACTCCTGATTGCAATTTATGCTCCAAATGACAAACAAGAAATTCTACAAAAAATTACATATGAAAATAATCGAACTGGACTATGCTAATATAGTTATGATGGGAGATTTTAATGGAATTGTAGACAATAAATTGGACTATACAGCACAGAAAACAATAAAGCAAAACAAAAAGACTCCCTAAATCTTTTTTTAAAATGGTAGATGAAATAAACTTAAAAGATACATGGAGAGAAAGAAATGCTAAAACTAAACAATACACCTTCTATTCAAATAGACACTTATCATGGTCCAGAATAGATATGATATGGATGTCAACAGAATTAATAACTAATATTCAAGAAATAAATATTGAAACAATATTGGGCAGATCACAGTCCAATGACAATTAAATGGAAAGGACAAAAAAGAAGATCTAGATGGACGTTAAATAATACTATTTTAAAGGAAAAAGACTTCACACAGTGGATGGAGAAAGAATTGGCTTTTTTCTTTAGAGAAAACAAAAAAGAAGATACATCAATTCAGAATGTATGGGATACAATGAAGGAATATGTTAGAGGCTTGATAATAGACTATACAAAGAAAAGGAATACTATGAAAAGACTAGCCTCTAAGACCTTAGAGGATGAGCATAAAAGACTTGAAAAAGAGCTACAGAAAATGCCACAGAAAAAGGACATCAAGCTAAAAATGGATATAATTAAACATAAAATGGGTCAAATAGAAACAGAAGAATTAGCACAGAAAATTAGAGGTGCTAAACAGAATTACTTTGAAGACGCAAACAAACCAGGTAGATGGTTAGCATACAAATTGAGAAAGGAGAAAGAATCAAGGAAAATATTGCAATTAATAGATGATCAAGGCCAAGTTTGCCATGGTAGTAAAGAGAAGAAGGAAATCATTCGAGACTTCTATGGGAAATTATATACGCAAGAGAATATTGATGAGGAAAGAGTTAAACAGTACTTAAAGAATGCTAATTTACCTCAGATACCTAAAGAAACTGAAAAAAATGTTAGAAAGCAATATAACGATGATGGAGTTAACTGAAGCAGTCAAGAAACAAAATAATGGAAAGGCACCAGGCCCAGATGGACTTCCGGCAGAATTTTATAAAACATTACAAGAATCATTTAACCTTCCTTTGCTAGAAGTTATGAAGTTCTGTTAAAGAAGATACCTAAATCATGGTCAGAAGCCTATATTACACTTATTCCAAAAGAGGAGGCCGACCCATTACAAATTAAGAGCTATAGATCCATTTCTCTAGTAAATGCAGATTATAAAATTTTTGCTTCAGTATTGGCAGAAAGACTTAAAAATATTTAAATAATTTTATCCATCCTGATCAAAATGGATTTCTGTCAAAGAGACAAATTAAAGACAATATGAGAGTAATCTTGGATACCTTGGCATACTACGAGGCACATCCTGAAAAACAAATGGCTCTGATATTTCTAGATGCACAGAAGGCATTTGATAATGTTATTACTGTTGGAACAGGTGGGTTTTGCTAGAAAATTTATTCAAGCAATAGAAGCTATATACTATAAGCAAACGGCAAAGGTAATGATAGAGGGAGAACTGACAGACTCTATCAATATAAGAAAAGGAACAAGACAAGGGTGCCCACTATCACCTTTGTTGTTTGTGTTAACTTTGGAAGTGCTAAACAGAAATATTAGAGATGAAAAGAATATAAAAGGAATGAAAATCAAAAAGGAAGAATTTAAGCTTTAAGCATTTGCAGATTATCTGGTTTTCATCTTAGAAGACCCTTTAGAAACAGCATCAAAATTGATAGAAAAGATAGAGATATGGAAAGGTGGCTGGTTTGAAAATAAATAAAGAAGACAAAGATCTTGACAAAGAATATGCTATTAAGACAAAAGGAAGAACTGGCAAACCTATTGAAAATTCAGATCACGAATAAGATCAAGTACTTGGGGATATATTTGACAGCAAGATGTAGTACATTAAAAGAGAATAATTATATCAAATTTAAACAGCAGATAGCACTAGATCTGGCGAAATGGGAAAATGTACAACTGTCACTAATAGGGAGAATTTCAACAATCAAGATGAATATATTACCCAGAATTTTATATTTCTTTCAAACAATTCCAGTTAGGCTTGGAAAAGACTACTTTTAAGATCTAAACAAAATTGTGTTGAAATATATATGGCAAAGTAAGAAAGCGAGAATAAAGTTGAAACTTTTGCAAGATGCTAGAATTAGAGGAGGATTTGGTTTGCCTAATTGGGAGTTGTACTATCGAGCTACAAATCTGATGTGGGTTAAGGAATGGATAACACTAAGAAATACTAGATTGTTGACATTAGAAGGACATGATCTGTTGTTGGGATGGCATGCTTTTTTATGGTGTAAAGGAACTAAAACACAGGGGTATTTTAGAAGACATTATATATGGGAGTCTCTGTGGTTAAACTGGGAGAAGATTAAAAGACAACGTTATTTGAAAATTCCAGTCTGGTTATCAACTATTGAAGCATTTTCTTATCCTATAATATACAAAAAGGAACAAACAGTTAGATATGGTGAAATATTGAATGAAAAGGGTGAACTCAAATCTATACAAAAACTA
The DNA here is from genome assembly GCF_900518735.1 of Pseudonaja textilis. The sequence continues at coordinate 36,222 of NW_020769493.1, forward strand.
GAGGAGCAAGGTATAAAGATGAATTGGTTTTCATATGCGCAAATACATTCAAGGTATGATAAAGATTCTAAAATGGGATACTTCCGGTTGCAAGGCTTCGGCAGCGGCAGGAATCCGCTTCTCTGTGGGTCCCTGCTGCGCTCGCCGTTGAGGTACCCCTGATCCAACTGGATTTGGGGGTTGTCGCTGCCCTGAAGGGGCAGCGGAAGACAGAGGAGATCCGGGTAGGGGTCTGGGGATATCGCACCCCCCTTCCCCAGCCGGCTAGACTCCTTTTTCCTGAGACGGTGGAGCGGCTGTCAGTAATGGCAGCCACAAAGAAATCTTCAACTGGATAAGATTGTGCAGGAGGAAGAGCCAGAAGGAGTTTTCTTGGCTGAACCAGGACATTAAGTTACTTTTAAAACACCCTGGAAACCTGACTTTGGATTGATACATTTGTTTCCAAAAGAATTTGTTACATCGGCGAAAGTGCTGAAGGAAAGCTCACTCCCCCTCCTTATGGAGAAAGCAAAGGAGCACAGAAAAACCTGCTTTTTAAAGGTAAAAATAAGCTCTTTGTTATAAGTGGGAAGGAGAGGACTAAAAATTTTTTTAAAAAAACTTTGTTGGAGGAGACGCCTTGAAGATTACAAGACCATCAATTAATTGTAATATGGCTTTTAAAATACATTTGGGGTTTTGCCCCTGGAGGAAAAACTGTAAAGAGAAGAAGAGGAAATAATTTTTGTTTGTTTGGATTGTTTGATAACTCTGACATTTGGAAATTACTTTAAGATTGAAAGCATCTGGGTTGTTTTTAAAAACCTATAATGGTACCATCTGTTGATGAACTGAAAATGGAATATGAAAAATTAAAAGAAAGACAACAAAGTGGCAAGGATTCCTTGGGAGCTGCCTTCCATTTTTTAGAAATGGCGGTTTCTACGTACCAGCAAATACTGGAGGAAGGAGAAGGAGAAGAAGAAGAAGAAAAGGAAGAAGCCATCTTTAATGGACTAAAAAGTTTGACTAAGAAAGAAAATGGGAAGAGTGGAAGGAAAAATGAGAATTTAAGATTTAATAAAACAAACAAGAAAAAGAAAAATAGGGTGAAAAGAAGGTACAATGTTAGAAAGCAATTGAAAAGAGAATTACAACAGAGAGGGAAACTTAAAAAGGGGGAGAGGAGGGTGGGGGCAAAAAGACCAGATTGGAGAAGAAAGGAAGGGAAAAAGAAAAAAAAAGCCACGGGCTAGAACAAGATTTTAAAAAGAAAGTTTTTTTTAGAGACGAAGGATGATGGATAGTGTATAATTAAAGAAGATTCTGCAAGAGTGCATAAGATAGTATTGTAGTATTTGCATTTGAAATAGTTTATTGGAATATTTAATAAAATATTAATGTTTAATAATGATAGATGTTGATATTTAATAAAATATTAGGAGAATGTGTTAAATGATTAATGCTTAGTTATAGTTTAATTTGTTACTGTTTTAATGTTATTATAACCTTAGTATTTTATTTTTTTATTCTAAAACAATGTACTTATCAGAATTAGAATAGAAATTATTTATTTAACTATACTATAAGTTTACTATTCTTTTATTTTAAGATTTAATATGTAGAATGTACTAAGCAGAATCAGGATGGAAATTATGTATTATTTTAAGCTTTATTTTAGGAGAAGGCGTCATACTTCAAAAGTGATTACAGGGGAAATTTTTTGTTAAAGAGAAGAGATAAATAGATGTTTGGTAAAGAACGGACAAAAGATATAAGTATAATGACTTTGAAATAAGATGAAATAAATAAAATATAATTAAGAGAGTGAAAAGATGGGAGAAGTTATATAGAAAATACAAAATGGTTAATAAGATATGAAGGGTATATAAGGTGGGCATGAATTTGATTTAGGTCTGTCAAAAAAGATGTAACCTGGGGCCAAGTCACTTTTCAAAAGAAGTTTTATGTTTTATGTTTTGTGTGTTGATTATTTATGTTTGATTGTAAATTAATAAAATCTTGGAGAAATGAAATCAAAGGGAGAGAAATTGGGAAAAGACATGTATAAATGATAACTAAGGAGGTTTTTTTTTTCCAATGTTTTGCTTTAGGTTATGTATTTTGTGTGCTTATGACTGATTGAGAATTACTAAAACTTTGATAGAAAGAAATATAATTGAATAAAAGTGAAGGGAGAAATAATGAGAAATTTTGAAAAGATATATATGTGTAAATGGAAATGTGATAATGTGGAACTATGTTTTTAAAAAATAATGCTTTATTTGCCTTGTTAAAATTTTTAAGTAATTCTTAGAAAGGAGGTTTTATACTTTTATGTGTTATGTTTTGTTTGTCTTCAAAAATCAATAAAACTTGTTCTTAAAAAAAAAAGATTCTAAAATGGAAGGTTTCTATGATAAATTGACTGATTTAGATAAGATTTTGACAGATACTGATGAAAAGGTGTTTAAAAAACTGTATGGATATTTATTAGAAATTAAATTAGAAGAAGAACAAGTTAAAGAAACCATGATTGCTTGGGGGAAGAATTTTGGATATGGGGTCGATTTAGAGAAATGGCAAAAATTGTGGTCTCAAAATTATAAAATGACAATGTCAACAGCATATAAAGAAAATTTGTATAAGATGTTTTACAGGTGGCACTTCCCCCGACAAGAATAGCAAGAATGTTCAAGAATAAATCCAAAAAATGTTGGAAATGTCATCAGACACCTGGCTCATATTACCATATGTGGTGGACTTGTGCGGATGCTAAAAAATACTGGACTAAAATCCACATGTGGTTGGAAAAAATGACAAAAAAACATATAGACTTGAAACCAGAGATACTTTTATTGGGAATTTTACCTGAAATATACAGTAAAGACTTGAAATACCTGATTGTAAATGTATTAACAGCGGCTAGGATTGTATTTGCTAAAAACTGGAAAAATGAGAAAATACCATCACAGGAGGAAATCATTAAGAAAAGGGGCGTTGGTTCTTACCTGATACGCTTCTTTTCATAGAGCTGCATAGAGTGTCCAGGTTGGGAGGTGCTCCAGTCTCGGCTCTCACAGGCTGAGCTTGAAATTGAGGAACGCCTCTCACCATCACGTGGTCCTCTGGGCGCTCCCCAGTTTTGCAAAGACGAGAAGGAAGGCCCTGTTCTCATCCTAACTAAAGAGTGTTAGTATGCTTGGCTGAACAGTGAGGTTCCCCACCAGACGGACTAATGGGTGGGGCTGGACACTCTATGCAGCTCTATGAAAAGAAGCGTATCAGGTAAGAACCAACGCCCCTTTTCCATAGAGCTGCTACGAGTGTCCAGGTTGGGACATACCAAAGCTTGGCGAGTCCTGCGGGCGGGCTCCCGTCTGGGGTGGAACCTCCCCTGGAACCTCGAGGACCCGCTGAAGTACCCGCCTGCCAAAAGAAGCCTCGGCGGATGCAAATACATCAATCTTATAGTGCTTGATGAAGGGAGATGGGGATGCCCAGGTGGCAGCCCTACAGATGTCGATTATGGAGGCTTGTGTGGCCCATGCGGCAGTAGTAGCCGCACTTCTAGTGGAGTGGGCGGTGATGCCCATGGGAACGGGGAGGGACTGTGCCTGGTAGGCTTTGGCAATGGCGGCCCTAATCCAGCAACCCACGGTTGTGGGTGTCACCTTGTGACCAAGAGAAGCAGGTTGGAAGGACACAAATAAGGCCTCTGACTTGCGAAAAGGCTGGGTGCGTTTGATATACGCTCTCAAGGCGCGCCTTACATCAAGGGAATGCCACTGTCTCTCCCTCTCTCGAGAGGGATTGGGGCAGAAATTAGGAAGTATGAGCTCTTGAGTTCTGTGAAATGCTGAATTTATTTTAGGGAGGAAAGTGGGGCCGGGGCGGAGGACGACACTATCAGAGTGAAATATACAAAGGTCCTGTCTAATGGAAAGGGCTGCTATCTCCGAGATCCAACGAGCGGATGTGATGGCCACAAGAAAAACAGTCTTGAGGGTGAGAAACTGTAAGGAAGCCTCCCTAATGGGCTCAAAGGGGGGCTTAGTAAGAGCGACCAGAACCTTATTGAGGTCCCAGGTCGGAAAGCGGTGTATGGTCGGGGGGCGGAGATTGGAAGCTCCCCTGAGGAAAGTCCTGATAAGGGGGTGATGGGAGATGGAACCCCCCGTGTCCGAGGAGACAACTGTTGCGAGGGCAGCGACCTGACGCCTTAGGGTGTTGGTAGACAGACCCTTGTTAAGGCCCACCTGAAGAAAATCCAGGATCTGAGAGATGGAAGGAGAAAGAGGGTTAATTTGAAGCTTGAGGGCCCAAGAACGGAAGGCGACCCACGTGGCATTGTATATACAGGTGGTCGAGGGTCGTCTGGCTGCCAGGATGGTGTCTATAACCTGGCTGGAGATTTTCTGTGCCTTTAGGCGATTCCGCTCAACCTCCAGATGGCTAATTGGAGCCATTGGGGTTTCGGATGTAGCAGAGGGCCCTGGGACAGGGAGATCCTGTCTGGAGGAATCCTCCAGGGAGGGGCCACCGAGAGGTTGCGGAGGTCCGCAAACCAAGGGCGTCTGGGCCAATAGGGGGCTACTAGAAGAATCTCTGCCCTTTCCAAGATCAACTTGTGTATCACCCTGGGGATGATGGAGAGTGGGGGAAAGGCATAAAGGAGCCCTGGAGGGCAAGGGCAACGGAGGGCATCGTGATTCTCCGCCCCGTGGGAGGGATATCTTGAAAAAAACCTCGGTAGTTGGGTGTTGAGGGGGGATGCGAAGAGATCCACCATGGGGAGCCCGAAGATTGAGGCTGCCTCCCTGAAGAGAGAGGGGTGGAGGCGCCATTCTGCTTGGTCCAGAGTGGCCCTGCTGAGCCAATCTGCTTGAATGTTTAGGGTCCCTGATATATGATCTGCCCTGATGGAGGCCAGATTCGATTCCGCCCAGCGGCAAAGACGTTCGGCTTCTCTCATGAGCCTTGCTGACTGAGTGCCCCCCGTCTGTTGATATGTGCCTTTGTGGTAATGTTGTCTGTGAGGACCAGGACGTGACGTCCGCGTACCTGGGGTAGGAAGCTGCGAAGCGCCAGGTAGACAGCGTGAAGCTCCAGCCAATTTATGGAGCAGAGTTGCTCTGTTGACGACCATTTGCCCTGTGCCAAAATGGAGAGGACATGAGCGCCCCAGCCGAGTAGGCTCGCGTCCGTGGTGACGGATAGCCTGTCGGGTTCCTTGAAGTAGTGGCCCTTGTTGATGGCCGGCCTGGTCCACCAAAGGAGGGACGTGAGAACTCTTGGAGGAACTCTGACCCGGAGTCATGAGTTGCTCCTTCCTGAGCATTGATACGGCAGCAGAAACCATTGTAGGGACCTGGTATGGAAACGGGCCCAGGGGATAATAGATATACATGAAACAAGCTTCCCCAACAGTTTAGACAATTCTAAAAGAGAAACTGTTCTTGCCCTCCTGACCTCCTTAATGGATTGTTGGATGCTAAGCCACCTGTCCGGAGACAGGAAAACCAATTCCCGGGCGGTGTCGATCACTGCCCCCAAGTGAGTGAGTCGGGTAGAGGGGGAAAGGTAACTTTTCCTCCAATTAATCATGAACCCATGATTTTGAAGGGTGTTAAGGGTCAGTTGGGTATCTCGTTGGGCAAGAGCCCTAGAAGAGGAGAGGATGAGTATGTCGTCCAGGTAACAGTGGAGCCAGACAGGGAAAGATCGCAAGTGGGCGGCAAGGGCCGCCAAAACCTTGGTGAACACCCTGGGGGCGGAGGACAGACCAAAGGGAAGCGCAACGTACTGGAAATGTTGTCTATTGTAAGAAAAGCGGAGAAACGTGTAGTGGGAGGGATGAATTGCAATGTGTAAATATGCCTCGGAGAGGTCAATTGAGGTGAGCCAGTCCCCTCGCCGGGTTCCCGTAAGTATAGACTGCAAAGTGTGCATCTTGAATTTGCGGGGGGCAATGTAGCGGTTTAGTCTTTTTAGGTCTAGGATAGCCCTCCAACCCCCAGAATGCTTGGGCACTACGAACAGGTGTGAATAGAAGCCTCGCCCCCGTTCAGCTGCGGGGACGGGCTGGATGGCCTTTATGTCAAGGAGGTAGCTAATGGCAGCCTCCATGAGGGCCCTTTTTGCAGGGTTCCTGGAAAGGGGGGAAGACATGAAGAATTCGGGAAGGGAAGATTGGAACTCGAGTGCCAGGCCGAGGCGAATGGTGTCCCTGACCCATGCGTCAGTAGTGATGGCTTCCCATCGATGGGCAAAGTGTTTGAGGCGGCCGCCTATGGGGAGATTTGCATTAACGAGATCGACGGAAAGGTCTGTTTCCGGATCCCCGGAAGGACTTCTTGAAAGAGGCACCTCTTCTGGACCTGTCGGACGGATCCAACCGGTCGTGAGAGGGGGGGTTCTGTAGGAGGGTTGGGAGTATCTGGGGGGAAAGTAGGCATGGGGGGAGGGGTGAAAGGAGCCTCAGCGAAGGGAGGGAGAGGGACCTCTGGAGTCGGGCCTCCGAAAAAGAGAGGGGAGGTACTTGCGGTTGTTACGGGTCTCGGCCAGGAAGGGGTCGAGAGCCGGTCCAAAAAGTTTCCCCCCAGAAATGGGAGCAGAGGCCTTTTTGGCCTTGTTTTTGACGTCCGCTTGCCAATGGCAGAGCCAGAGCAAGCGGCGAGCGGTGACCTGGGACGAAATGGCCCTGGTGGAGAATTTTGCGGCTTGGAATGTGGCGTCCGCTGAGAACTCGGCCGCGGCCATGAGCTTAGCGATGTCCTGCTGGGCTCTGAGGTTGCCTGCGGGGACATGCTGTTTGAGCTGTCGAAGCCACTTGATGGAAGATCTAATAAAGAAAGACGCGGCAGTGGATGCCCTGACTGCCCAAGCGTCAGAATGGTGAGCGCGGCGCAGGGCCAGCTCGGCTCATTTGTCCTCGGGCTTGAGTGCCTCGAGGGCATCGCTAGGAGTTGAACGGGAAGCCAGGCCTACAATAGGCTCGTCCACAGGGGGGGGGGTCTAGCAAGAGGGAGAACTGCGGGTCAAGGTTGAAGAAACGCTTGTCCTGGGAGGTGGGAGGGGGAGGGGGCCCCGAGGAGGCTAGCTGCCTGGAGACCATGTCGGAGAAGATAGGTGGAACAGGGATCACATCAGTTTCCACCACGGGTTGGGAAAAAATGGAATCGAGGGGTTCCCCCGATGCCGCTGGCTGGGATGGAGTGGGTGGGGTCAGGCCAGAAGTATTTTTGGCCTTAAATAGAATGGACCTAAACAGGTGTGGCTTGAAAAGCCCCACAAATGCGGGCTGGTCCGGAGTGAGGCCCTCGTCCTCCGACATGTCCCCCTCCAGTGGGTCTGCTCCCGAGAAGGGCTTACTGCCAGTGATGGACCCCAAGTCAAGATCCTCCTCTTCCCCAAAGTGGGTAGGGCCCCCGAGCTCCTGAGTCTCTATCTCCTCCATCCCCAAAGGCAAAGGCAAATCCCCGTGGGATGCTACCTGACCGTGCGAGACCTCTGATCCGCAGAATGATCGAACGGAGGGTGCCTGAACTTCAGGGGCCGCGGACCGTGGGGCCGGACCAGCCATGTGCTGGAGTTCTTGCGCTATCCCTTGCCGGATGGCCAGCTCCATCCATTGTTTCAGGTTCTCCGGAATCTCCACCGTGGGGGGTGGGAGAGGCTCCTCCGGGCGCAGGCCTGCAGCAGTGGGAGTAAAAGTGGCCTCAGGGGCCTGTCTAGGCTGTGAGGATGAGGAAGGAGCAGGGGAAGAGGGGAGAGGAGGGTGGGTGGAGGTTGAAGGAGTGGGGGCGGAAGGAGCCAGGGGCACGGAGCATAACTCTCTGGACCGCCTGTCAATTTCCTTCTCAAGTGCCCTGTGACGCCTGAGGGCTTCCCTCTGGGAGGCTTTGGAAGCTTCCTGAGTTTGTTTGCGCAGGTGGTGGGATTTTGACTTGGCCTTCAAAGAAGTGCCACGAGATGTTTTGTCATCTGCCATCTGGAGAAGAGAAAAAAGGATTTTGATTAATATGAGACGGTTGGCATGTCTGGATGCAGCCTACGGAAGGCCGGGGATCCCAGCGCCTGTTTCACACACCCCTTTGATCAAAAAAATTTTTTTTTTGTAAACTGCTATTAAAGCTCGGGACCTAGCCCAGGAAACCAATCAGCCAGAAAGTGAACGCCCAAGCAGCTACCCTCTCCGGGCGGACCGGGGGGGAGATGACAATGCTGCTACCTCGCCTGCTGGGGGGGGCTGCGGAGCCAACGGACCCTTGGTGTTCTAGAAAAACCCTTTGAATAAAGGCCTGAAGGTACGAGTTGAATGTAGGCAGTCCAGGGATCTGCCTAGTGATTCAGAATTGCACGCAGCCTGCAATGAATGGCCTCTAACAATGGCGGACGGCCATACGGCCACACTCAAAATGGTGCCGACACCTGGGCGCACCCAAGATGGCGGATGCCATGCGGCGCTCCAAAATGGCAGCCGCAAACTATTTGAGGCTACAACCAGCGGCGGAACTCTCCCAGAGCAAAGAGAGAGGCAGGGAAGTAATTTTCCCTGAGCTAAGGGACGTTCGTGGGGGGGAAACAGCGATCGAAGAACAAGGCAGGCAAAAACGAAACGGCTTCGCACGGAGCGAAGAACGGCATGCGGAGGAGGGGGGTGGGGTGGGTGGGGGGGGGTGCAGCGCTCGAAGCGCTAGCTTCTACCCCTGGAAAGAAGAAATAAAAAACTCCCCCCTTGGAACAAGAAAGGCTCCCTGAGGAGTTCAAACCTTAAATCCACCGCGCTGCTGAAGCAAAGGGTCCAATTTCAATAAGTAAAACTGAGAAAATACTGATCAGCCAAGAGCTAAGGAACAAACAGCCTGACTACCACGAGGCTGAGCTAAAAACTGGGGAGCGCCCAGAGGACCACGTGATGGTGAGAGACGTTCCTCAATTTCAAGCTCAGCCTGTGAGAGCCGAGACTGGAGCACCTCCCAATCTGGACACTCGTAGCAGCTCTATGTTGGAATAATGCTTGTAATATGTTGTAATATTGGAATGTGCTGAAATGGGTAGATTGACATTTGAAATTAGAGAACAAGAGGATAAACAATTTTATAAAATTTGGGATTTTTTCTATCAATGGTTAGACAATACAGTAATGAAATATTTAGACTTTTCGAAAATAATAAATATATAAAGATGTACTTCTTTCTTATTATATCTACAAAATGATTTTAGGATAGATTTGGGATGATGATATGAACTGTTATAAAATAACTAAGTAAATTATGATTATCTTGTAAAACATGAATGAATAAAGGTATAGTCAAATGATTAATAATGATACCAAAGTATTTAATTTTTGATTGAAAATATGAGATTATATGCAATGTAATTGTAATTGAAGACTATGAAATGGAAGCACAAAACTATTTGTAAACCAACCGGCACACTGTATGTACACATATGGAAGATAGCTTGATGTTTTTATGTTTGTTTGTTTATGTTTGTTTTTAAAAACCAATAAAAAAAATTTTTTTAAAAGGAGGGGCCTTTACTCTGATAGGGAACCACAGTCATCCCAGACCTTTTTTGGTCCGAAAACTGCTGGCAAGGCATGAGTCTTGTTTAGGAGGCTCATTCATCAGAACCCAGTAGGGTCCAATTGAATTCCTACATCGGAGGGGAAACATGGGATGCTCTAGCTCAAGGGTCAGGGTAGGCTCCCTGGGAGAAGACTTGCTTGATGCCTAGGATGAAAAGAGGCAGTTGCCTGTCTAGGTGGGCATAAAAAAAGAAAAAGAAAAAAAGTTGTGTAAGAAGTGGGCTTTGGTCAGGGATGAAGCTGGAAAATCAATTTGGCTAAATAAAGGTACTTAAAAGGGAAATATATAAATAGGTAGGTTGGGATTTTTGTTTGTTTTGTTTATCTGTTTGTTTGTTTATTTTTCTCTCTTCCTGTCTTCCATGCAACCACATGGTATGCTTATTAAGAGTTGTGCCTTCCCTAATTTAACTGGTATTTATGGTGGGAATGAAAAGTGTGTGTAAACCTGAGAGTCCTATTTTCCTTTTCTCTTTTGTTTTTCTTGACTTTGTGTATATGTGTGTGTGTAAATCTTTGTGTGTTCTTGAGGTAATTTTAGCTGTTAAATATCTCAGATCCCTAAAGATATGAATTTTAAATTGTTAGAAAAGATTGGGAGCACTGAAGGAAAGGAAAAAAGCCTTCATTTTGTTTTGTCTGGCCCACAGAACAGAGTGAAGAAAACTGAGTTCAATTTTCTTTCCTCTCTTTGCTTTTAACCCAAGGTTATGTGCAAATGTTTTAAGTTCATTTACAGAAAAATTTCAGCCTTGCACTTACAGTATGTGTTTAAATGGTTTTACCTATTCATCTTTTTCCTGAAGCATGTGAATCCAGTTTTTTCCTTTCTCATCTGTTGTGTCTCCATTTTGCTGAAACTGATTTATCTGTTTATTAACTGCAATAGTGATGCGTTGTTTTTTCCTCAAACCTTGCCTGCAATCTATCTACCACCCCCCCACCCCAAAACTCTTATTCTGCAAACAATGCCTTTCCTCACCCACAAAAGCGGGGAAGGGACCTTGTTCTTATCTTTCAGCCCTGCAACATGTGGAGACATTCCATCCATTGGAGTCAAAGAATTGAGTTTGGATCCAGTCTTCCACTGAAAGTTATCACAGCAACCAGAGTGGAGCAGACCTTAACAAGCCTGACTGACCAGCCATACCACCAGGCCAAGCCCAATGCCACCCAGAGACATGAAAGAGAGGATACTGAGATGGACCAGTAAAAGACTAAAAGGCTCTTTTCAATCCCCAGAAGACAGTTGGAAAGATTATGGGGGGGGGGTAGGGGGGTGAAAATTCATTGTAAGGTTTTCTTTCTTGTCTCATTTATATTGTAATCAGTTTAATGTATTAATGTAAGGATTTTATTTGTGTGTGGCTGGCACAGAAAATTCTGAACATCTTGGACTTCTGTTTGGTGGGAGGGAAATTTGTCCAGCATGTTTGTATTGTCTGTATTGTAAAAGTAGCTGCATATACAAGCATACACACAGAGACACACCATTTAGAATTAGACAGAGGACTAATTCACCTACCTCCACACAAAGCTTCTCCCAGCTTCCTTTTTTATGTTTTTGTGGGGTTTTGTGGCACTAAGGCCCAAGTAGTCATATCTCCCTGCTAATCCCATGGGGGAGAGGGCATCCCTCTCAGGCAATTCCCTCACTTGAAGAGATAGCAGAAAAAAGAGATCTCCAAATCCCAAACCCTGATTGTGACTCACAAATGATGCTGCCCAATTGCCCAGTAAAGCAGGATATGTTGCACTGGTGGTTTCATGAATAGGAGTCCCAAGGATCTCCAAATCCCAGAGTTGCAGGGAATTTAAAATTCCCTGTGTGCAATTTTAAAAATACTAAATAGTCTGGATTACACAATGGCTAACCTCAATTTGGCCTCACAAACCCTGGAAACTAAGAACTAGGGCAGGTTTAGTAACCATCCCTTGGAAATGGGCAGCGTTATGTATTAACATACTTACCTACAATTGGTCGGTCCGTGGAGGCGGGAAAATTAAAGAGCCGTCACTGGCCACAGCTGCGAGCAGCCCGACCATAAAAGGGCTGCCACAGTTTCTTCAGTGCGCAGTTTTCTAGAGAGAAGTAAAGATGACTAGTTACCAAGCTAGTGTCCTGAGTCTCATTCCCGCGATCTAACCCTGGCGATGAGAGTGGGATCTTGAGACAAAGGGAACCAGCCAGCACATGGTGACCAACGAACACCAGCAACTCATCGAGACAAAATGGCCGGAAACAACATGCCACCTGCACCGTTCGATCCAGCAACCAAAGACTGGGAATGGTACATTGACCGATTTCTCATGTTCCTCGAAGGGAGCGACCTCAATAACATTTCCGAACACAGAAAGAGAGCCGTCTTCCTCACACATTGTGGCCCTGCCGTATTCAAAATGGCCAAAGCATTAGTGGCACCCACCGACATGAAAACAATGGCCTGGCCGGACCTGGAGCGAATACTGAGGGCTCACTATACACCAACCATTTCCTGCTTCATCAAATGACATGAATTTTATCGGCAAAAAGAAGGCAAGAGCATCGGCGATTTCACTGCAACTCTGAGGGACATTGCCGGAGTGTGTGAATTCCTAAACATGGATGAGGCCATGAGAGACTGAGTGGTGCTGGGACTGAGAGATCTTACACTACAAGGCCAATTATTAACTAAACCCAAAATAACACTCGAAGAAGCAATAGAAGAGGCTACTGCAGCAGAAGCAACACAGAAATCGGCAGCCGCCATACGGAAAATGAATAAAGCACCACCGGAAACCTCAAAAAACACCACCACGACCCACCACAAGGACATCGAGTCCACATCGGAAGATGAAGAGGGAGATGTGGGGGTAAATCAACTCCACTCGGAACATAGCAGAAGGGACCAGAATGGAAAAAGGAAGGAATTCTGTTGTGCCGGCTGCGAGGGGAACTATCCACATTCAGAGTGCCGTTTCCTAGACACAATCTGCAAACATTGTGAATGGCAGAGACATATTGCTAGGGCATGCCGAGCAAGGAAAAACTACGGCCCTAGACAAAGATGGAACACACACACACACACACCCCCGAGAGGGAGAAACAAACAGACAGCCATTGGAACCAAGACAACCGAAACAGGCGAGGAAAAGAGGCAAGTAGCGGAAGAAACACACTAGACGGTGACCATTGGACACTCAAACATGACAAACGCCCATAAAGTACATGTCCAGGTTACCATAGAAGGCCAGCCTTGCCGGATGGAAGTGAATTTAGGTTCATATTTATCAATGGTATCATGGGACACCATAAAAAACTGATACCAGACATCAACTGGGAAGGACTTGAAAGGCAAACACTAACACTGAAAGATTACCAGGGGAACAAAATCCCCATAGTGGGCACTGGGCAATTCAAAGTAACATTCAAAAAATACACCCTAATCCTCCCACTAACCATAGTTGACCGAAATCGACCAAGCCTACTGGGACTTGAATGGTTTGCACCATTGGGAATCAAAGTCACAGGAATAAACAGCATCACCAAGACAGAGTGGGAAGAGGACCTGATGGAAGAATTCTGAGACGTGTTCGATGGAGAACTGGGCAAGTACCGGGGTCCACAATTTCCTCTAACCTAAATCCAACCCTAACCCCTATAAAGTTAAAGGCGAGGAGGGTTCCTTTTGTGCTTAAACCAACAATCAATGAGCAATTGGATAAACTCATTGCACAAGGGGTCCTACACAAAGTGGGAAACCCCAATTGTTTTTTTTTTTAAAAAACAATTTTATTGGTTTTTAAAGACAAACAAAAACAAACAAAACATAAAAACATCGAGCTTTCTTTCATAAATGTACAAGCAGTGTGTCGGTTGGTTTACAAATTTTTTGTACATCCATTTCATAGTCTCAATTACTGTTACATTGCATAATAACTCATATTATCAATCAAAAATTGAATACCCTAGTATCACTATTAATCAATCATTTGACTATAATTTTGTTCATTCATACTTTGTGAGATAACTATAATTTACTTAGTTTATTTTATAACAATTCATATAATCCTCCCAAAACTATCCTAAAAACATTTTATAGATATGATAACAAAAAAAGAAATACATCTTTATATATTCATTATTTTCTAAAATTCTAAGTATTCTATTATTGTTTTTTATTATCCAACCATTGATAGAAAAGGTCCCAAATTTTATAAAATTGTTTATCCTCTTGTTCTCTAATTTCAAATGTCAATCTACTCATTTCAGCAAATTCCAATATTTTCTTAATGATTTCCTCCTGCAATGGTATTTTCTCATTTTTCCAATTTTTAGCAAATACAATCCCAGCCGCTGTTTAATACATTTACAATCAGGTATTTCAAATATTTACTATATGTATCAGGTAAAATTCCCAATAAAAAAAATCTCTGGTTTCATGTCTTTTTGTTTCTTTATCATTTTTTCCAACCACATGCAAATTTTAGTCCAATATTTTCTAGCATCCTCACAAGTCCACCACATATGGTAATATGAGCCAGGTATCTGATGACATTTCCAACATTTTTCAGATGGGAAACCCCAATTGTTACTCCAATTAAACCAGATGGGTCTGTGCGCATCTGCAGAGACTAGAAAACGACCCTTAACCACGCGCTCCAACAAAGCGCATACCCTGTCCCAGTGGTACAGCATCTATTACATTCCCTTGGAAGGGGGGAATCTTCACAAAACTAGATCTTGCACAGGCATACCAACAATTACCTGTTGACCCCAAAACAGCAGAAGCCCAGACAATCATAACACATGGGGGGCATTTAAATGCAACAGATAACAATTTGGTGTCAGCGTCACCCCAGGGGTGTTCCAGAGCTTAATGGAATGCCTTTCTCCTTAGAGCTGCTTGGAGCATCCAGAAGTGGGTGGTGCTTCAGTCTCTACATTTGTAGGCTGAGCTTAATTTCGAGGAACGCTCCTCCTCCTCCACATGACTCCTCTGTAGCATTCCCCAGTTTATGCTCAGCCTCATGTGAGACAGGCATCAATTCGAAGAGCTCCTCGGCCGTTTCAAGATAGTTTCATTCTGACTCATTTTTTCGTTCCATTTCAGGTCGTATTGTTTATTTATTTCCCTTAGCCCTGCGCATTTGGTTTTTCTCACTGCCCATTACCCTAGGGAGGTGTTTTTTTCGCCCCAGTGGGTGGCAAAGGGGAGGGCGAGCAGTGCCTTCACACTGCCCCCCCCACCCCTCCATAGCCAACCTAAACCCTGCTATGTTTTCCTTTCTTGTCGCTTGATTTTTTTCTTCGTTTCTCTTGCCAGCGGCTTGATTTTATTCAGTTAAATTCGTTCCGTTCACACACACACCCGAATGCCGTTTCCTTTGTTTTTCGTTACCGGAAGAGCTTTCTTCTTCCTTTCCTGCCCTCTTCTTCTTGCGGACCTTAGATTGTCCCTGGGGAGGCATTTTTCTGCCACTGAGAGGCCCCGAACTCCGCACTTTGCAGGTGTCCGCCATTTTGAGCGCCGCCTTGTGGTCGGGTGCCATTTTGCCTTCGATCTAATTGCTGCGGTACGAATTTAGCTCAAGGAACAGGACCCGTAGACCTGTTCAGAGCCGATTTTCCATTTCCTTTCTCCAACCTTTTGGCTTGGAGGCTGATTGATTGCATTACTACTTGTTGGCTATCCTGCAGCTTGACTCAGCAGGCGCAGCAGTAGCAGCACCACACCTGCCCAGTTCCGCCTGGGAAGGCAGCTGCTGAAGGCCTAGCTCTCTCTCCTACTAGGCCTCTGGCGTTCATTCGGCTGATTGGACTCCCGTTCTTTTGTATTTTATTGTAATAATAATAATAATAATAATAATAATAATAATAATAAGTCAAAAGGGGGGCGTGAAATAATTTTTAGGGCTCCCAACCTTGTTGCAGATCGAACCCTAAGCGTACCAACCACCTCATATTGATTCTCATCTTCTACCATTCCTTTTGAAATGGCAGAGGGCAAACCTTCCAGAGGTCCTTCATTGAAGGCCAAATCTAAAACCCACCATTTGCGCAGGCAGGCTAAGGAAACATCCAAAGCCTCCCAGAGGGATGCCTTAAGATGCCACAAGGCACTGGAAAAGGAGATCGACAGACACACCAGACAGTCAGGCTCAGTGCCTCCTGCCCTACCACCCTCCACCCCCTCTATCTCTACCCAACCCCCCCCCAGTCTATTCCTCCTTATCCAGGCACAGCTCACCCTCTCAGGGTCATCAGGCTCCTGGAAGATGGGCACCAGAAGCTACCTTCACCCCTACAGCCGCCGGTTTATGCCAAGAGGAACCACTCATCCAAGAGGTTCCAGAGCAACTGAGATCCTGGATCCAAGGGATCGCAGAAGGACTCCAGCACATAGCCAGGCCCGGTCTCCATCCGATGGCCCCTGATTACGAATCTCAATCAGTAAGATCCCTGCCCAGATCGGAACCGCTCCATGAACAGGTACCCCCTCAGGGGGAAGTTCCCCCTACAATAAGGGAGGAGGAAGAGGAGGAGGAAAGGGACCTAGATCTAATCAGGGAAGAAGAGGAGGAGTTTGACTTGGGGTCTTTGCAATACAGCGAACCCCTTTCTGAGGTGGACCCATTAGAAGCGGAGATGTCCGAGGATGAGGGCCTCACTCCTGACCAACCCGCCTTTGTGGGGCTATTCAAGCCTCAATTATTCAAGTCCCTCCTTTTCAAGGCCAGGAATATTTCGGGCCTACTCAGTTTCTCTCTGATCCCACTCCTCTTGCTCCGGAAGGTCCAGAGGACTCCATTTTTAAACAGCCCGTAGTGGAAACCAAAGTCATCCCAACTCCTCCCATCTTCTCTGACCTGGTGGTTAAACAGTTGGCCTCTTCAGCGCCCCCCCTGCCCCATCAGCCCACGATAAAAAAAAATTCAATCTGGACCCAGAATTCTCCAATTTATTAGGCACTCCAGAGGTTGATGAGCCCATCATGGGTCTTGCCTCTTCCTCCACCCTCAGTGACCCCTTGGAGGCCTTGAGGCCAGAGGAGAAGCGGGCCGAGCTGGCCTTGTGCCGAGCCCACCAGTCAGATGCCTGGGCAATCAGATCGGCTACAACCGCCTCTTTCTTCACCCGGTCATCCATTCGCTGGCTCCGCCAGCTCAAGCAACATGTCCCAGTCTCCAATATCAGAGCTCATCAGGACATTGCCAAGATTACGTATGCAGCCAAGTTCTCGGCCGATGCCACCTTCCACTCTGTTAAGTTTTCCACCAGAGCTATTTCATGTCACCACCCGCCGTCTGCTCTGGCTGAAGCATTGGCAGGCAGACCTCAAGAATAAGGTTAAATTGGCTTCCGCTCCCCTTGTGGGAAACAAATTATTTGGACTGTCTTTGGATCCCCTTTTAACAGAAGGTCGCAATAAGAAGAAATTTCTCCCATCCCTCACCCGGAAGTCAGAACCTAGAACCTCTCAGCCCTTTTGGAGAGCTCCCTTTTGGCCCTTTTACCAGGCCTCCTTCTCTCCTAGGTATCAAAGGTCCCCTCCCTTTGGGTCGGGCCAACCCCAAGACAGGACCAACTCCTCTGACAGAAACAGAAGGGGCGGTAACTACAAAAGGCCCTTTCGAGGATCTGGTAGCTAGCCCTTTCGGCACTCCAGATAGGCCACATGACCCAATCCCCATTGGCAGGCGTCTTAAAGCCTTCACCAACCAGTGGGATGCCTCTACTTCTGACGCCTGGGTTAGGGACACCATCAGGTATGGCCTTGAGCTGCCCACCTCAGAACCCTCCCTGTGCGCCTCCACTGTCACCTGGATGACATCCTCATCCTATCCCACTCTAAAGATCAAGCAGTGAGGGATACTCAGGTTACTCTAGCCACTCTCCAGGACCATGGGTTTCTTATCAATTGGAAGAAAAGCCAGTTATCCCCTTCCACCAGAATAACCCACCTGGGGACGGTGATTGACACTCTGAAAGGGAAGGTGTTCCTATCTTCGGATAGGCTTCTCAGCATCCAGAAATCCATTAGAACCATCAGGCGCCTTAGGAGCGTTTCCCTTCTGGAACTATCTCAATTACTGGGGAAAATGATTTCATGTATTTCCATTATTCCCTGGGCCCGTTTACACTCCAGATCCCTCCAGTGGTTCCTGCTTCCATACCAAAGAACCAGATCAAGCAACTCAAAACTCAGGGTCAGGGTTCCACCAAGGGTCCTCATGTCCCTCCTTTGGTGAAGCAAATCGTCCATCCTCAAGGAGCCCCAAAGGCTCACCGTTACCATAGATGCCAGTATGTTCGGATGGGGCGCTCATGTTCAGTCCCTCACATCACAAGGCAGATGGTCAGCGACAGAGCAACTATGCAACATAAACTGGCTGGAACTTCACGCCATCCACCTGGCCCTCCGCAGCTTCCTCCCTCAGGTATGTGGCCACCACATCCTCATCCTCACAGACAATATCACGGCCAAAGCCCACATCAACAAACAAGCGGGCACACAATCATTACACTTGATGAGGGAGGCTGAGCGCCTCTGCCATTGGGCGGAGTCCCACCTCCTTTCCCTCAGGGCAGATCACATCTCGGGACTATCAAACACCCAAGCAGACTGGTTGAGCAGGGCCACCATAGACCAGTCGGAGTGGCGCCTCCACCCATCACTGTTCAAGGAGGCGGCATCCATCTTCGGGCAACCGGTGGTAGACCTGTTCACCTCTTCTCTCAATACCCAGCTCCCGAGATTCATTTCAAGATACCCATCCCAAGGAGCAGAGAACCACAGTGCACTCTGCTGCCCTTGGCCCTTGGGGCTCCTCTATGCATTTCCCCCTCAGCTCTGGTGCCCAGGGTTTGCCTCCCCCCTCAATGCCCAACTTCCAAGGTTCTTTACAAGATTCCCATCTCAAGCGGCGGAGAACCACAACGCCTTACATTGCCCATGGCCCACGGGTCTACTGTATGCATTCCCCCCCCGGCGCTGGTGCCCAGGGTCATTCAAAGGGTACTTCACGAGAAAGCGGAACTGCTTCTTGTAGCACCCTACTGGCCCAGATGTCCTTGGTTTGCGGACCTCCACAGCCTATCAGTGGCCCCACCCTGGAGGATCCCATCAGACAGGATCTCCCTGTCTCAAGGACCACTTCTCCACCCGGACCCCCAATGGCTCCAACTAGCTGTCTGGAGGTTGAGCGGGACCGCTTGAAGAGGGAAAACCTATCTAGCAGGGTCATTGACACTATACTAACATTAAGATGACAGGTAGCAGCCTTATCAACGGTTATCCCCCGTAAAGAGGCCGGTTCCCTTTCTCATCATCCCCGTATTTGGGCTTTTCTGAGGAGCCCCACAAATTTACACCCGCCGACCCTTCATCAGTACCCAACCTGGGACCTTAACAGGGTCCTTACCTCACTCACAAAAACCCCTTTCGAGCCCTTAAGGGAGGTTTCTCTCCAGTTTCTATCATACAAGGTAGTCTTCCTTGTAGTGATCACATCAGCCCGTAGGATATCAGAGATCGCTGCACTATCCATTAGGAAAGACCTTTGTGTATTTCACACTGATTGAGTGGTTCTCCGGCCTGACCCTTCCTTTTTGCCCAAGGTCAATTTGGTTTTTCACAGGGCTCAGGAACTTATCCTCCCAAATTTTTGCCCCATGCCATCACAGGAAAGGGAGAGGCAATGGCACACTCTGCATGTGAGGCGTGCCTTCCGTGTTTACATCAAATGCACAGAGGCTTTTCAAAAGTCAGAGGCCTTGTTTATTTCCTTTCAACCTAAGGCACAGGGGCTCAAGGTTCCACCAACCACCATAGGCCATTGGATAAGGGCGGCCATTGCCAGATCATACCAGTCACAGGCCCTCCAGGTACCCAGGGGTATCACGGCTCACTCCACCAGGAGTGCGGCAACTTCAGCTGCCTGGGCTACCCAGGCTCCAATAAATGAAATCTGCTGGGCAGCGACATGGACCTCTCCATCACCCTTTATCAGGCACTACAAGATTGACACGTATGCCTCAGCTGAGGCTTCCTTTGGCAGAAGGGTCCTACAGAAGGTCTTTAGAGAACCCGACGTAATTACAGACCAGACGGCGCCCCTCCTGTAGAACAGGCCCAGCTTTGGTATGTCCCACTTCTGGATGCTCCGAGCAGCTCTATGGAGAATGGGCGTTGGTACTTACCTGACACACCATTTCTCTTCGAGCTGCGAGGAGCATCCAGCCCCACCCTAATCTTTCATTGTCTGGTGGGGTCTTGTTTCGGCCAATGAACCTTTAGCTAGTTAGGATGAGAGCACAAATTTTTTTCCTCTCGTCTTTGCAAAACTGGGGAACGCTACGGAGGAGTCACGTGGAGGAGGAGGAGTGTTCCTCAAAATTAAGCTCAGCCTACAAATGCAGAGACTGAAGCACCACCCACTTCTGGATACTCCTTGCAGCTCGAAGAGAAATGGCGTGTCAGGTAAGTACCAATGCCCAATTTCAAGGGATAAAAGGGTTGGTACCATACTTTGACGATGTCCTCGTATCAGCCAAGGACAAAGAACAATTGCGGGACTGCCTAAGGGAAGTCCTAAGTAAATTCAAGGAGGCAGGGCTAAAAGTAAAAAAGGAGAAGTGCCAATTAGCCACCAGCTAATTTGAATTCCTAAGATACCTTATAGACAGTGAAGGAATTTACCCCACAGAAAATAAGGTCAGAGCAATAAAGGAAGCCCCCAGACCCGTGAATAAAACTGATCTGCAAGCTTTCATAACTCATTAACTTTTATAATATATTCCTACCACAGAAAGCAACCATTGCGGAACCACTACCCAGGTTGCTTGACAAGGAAACAACCTGGGCCTGGGGGCAACAGGAAGAAACAGCATTCCAGGAAATAAAAAACTTGATCACATCAGACTGCGTACTAATACAATACAGCAAAACACTCCCAATAACCCTAACCTGCAATGCATCCCCTTTCGGCATCGGCACTATCCTCAGCTAGGTATTACCAGATGGGAAAGAAGTACCCATAGCATTCTATTCAAAAACTCTGTCCAAACCAGAGCGGAACTACAGCCAACTAGGCAAAGAGGCATTGGCCACTGTCACCGAAATCAAGCGTTTCCATAAATATACCTATAGGAGGACTTTCACCCTAGTCACAGACCACAAGCCACTCCTGGGCATCATCGCAGGAAACAAAGCTCCACCTAATATACTGTCACCCCGGATGACAAGGTGGTCAGAATTCTTGGCTGCCTACAACTACAAATTAACATACCGACCTGGAAAGGACATAAATCATGCTGATGCGCTCAGCCATTGCCCTCTACCTGACCTAAAAGACACAGCACCAACCACATCTACTCTCCAAATAGAGACATTAAAAAACCTACCCATAACAGCAGCAGACATTGCTAGGGAAACGACTAGAGACAAAAACCTGGCGCAAATTTTAAATTGGGTAGGAAAAGCATGGT
The DNA here is from genome assembly GCF_900518735.1 of Pseudonaja textilis. The sequence goes on from NW_020769493.1 coordinate 57,269, forward strand.
CAGAGACTGAGATTGACGAGAACGCCAAATCATTCCGGAATAGACAAACACAACTCTCAATGCTGAAGGGGTGCGTACTATGGGGGGATCAGGTGGTTATACAGGACGTTTTAAGGGAAAGCTTACTAAAAATGCTACACGAAGGACACACGGATATCATAAAAATGAAATCCCTGGCAAGTAGTTACGTATGGTGGCCAGGGATGGATAAGGAAATAGGGGATTGGGTGGCAATGTGTGAATGCTGCCAGGAATCTGAGCCAACATCTCCTGCAGTGCCAAAACATGAATGGGAAGCACCAAGGGGACCATGGTCAAGATTACACATTGATTTTTCAGGCCCAACCAAAGGATACACATTACTAATAGTCATAGACACTTACTCCAAATGGCTAGAGGTAAACATCATGCACTCTACCATGACAGAAGCCATCATTAGACAGCTCAAGAAACTTTTTGCAACACATGGGTTGCCAGATTTAATTGTATCTGACAACGGACCACAATTCACCACAACACCATTCAAAGGATTTTTAGCACAGCATGGGATAAGGCATGCACTGACAGCACCGGGACACTCGTCGACGAACGGATGGGTGGAACGCATGGTACATTACATAAAGGAAACATTACAAAAGCTAGGGCCCAGGGACACACAGGAAAAGATAGATAAACTACTAAGCATACAGCACATAACACCCAGTGCCACAACAAATAAAAGCCCAGCAGAATTACTAATGGGGAGGAAACTAAGATCACACCTAGACAGACTGCACCCCACAAATAACCCAGAGAAACCAGCAGACTCCTCCAGTAATTGCTGCACATTTCAAACAGGGGACCCAGTATACACAAAAAACCTTACGGGGGAACCATTATGGATACTGGCAAAGGTGACCCAAATAACCAGTCCCCATTCTTACAGGGTAGACACTGTGGACGGTAGGAGCTCGAAGAGACACATAGACCAGCACAGATTGAGAAATACAAAGGGTGACACAGGCCAACCCATGGAGAAGCGGGGAGACCTCCTCACACAAACATAACAAAACCAGGGAAGGGGGGGGAGACCCCTCAAGCATAACCATAGGGGAGGGGGAGACCCCTCAAGCAAACAAAACACAACCAGGGAAGAGAGGGGAGACCCCTCAAACAGACAAAACAAAAGTACAGAGGGAGGGGAAGACCCATGAGCAAGAAAAACAACAGAACAAACCCTGACAACTACACACATCCACTACTAATGATAGCCCCAGTCGTAAAACGCAAGCACGTACCTGAGACCAGAGAAGAAGACAGATCGGGGAGACAGGAACAAGCCCAGAGGGGGAGTGGGAAAGTGGCCCCTGGCGGGAGCAGCCAAACCAACTCAACCGACCAGGAGATTCCTGGCGGGAGCAGCATTGCCGACTCAACCTTCCAGGAGGTTCCCAGAAGGACGGGAGGAACAACAGACCTGTCCGAACAGTCCAGAAGCCAACCCGCAACTGAGCTGTGCAGGACCAGTTGAAACCATAAAAGCCCCGCCTACCTACGTGATTATGTACGGTAGGCGAGGCCCCGATTGGTTGGACCGGGCCAGGTGGGGAGGGGTGTTATGTATTAACATACTTACCTACAATTGGTTGGTCCATGGCAGTGGGAAAATTGAAGAGCCGTCACTAGCCACAGCTGCGAGCAGCCCCACCGTAAAAGGGCTGCCGCGGTTTCTTGGGCGCACAGTTTTCTAGAGAGAAGATGACTGGTTACCAAGCTGGTATCCTGAGTCTCATTCCCACAATCTAACAGGCAGCCTGTAATTTAAAGGCAAACCATGGTTGTGAAGAACTTTGGAACTTGTGCTTGCTTGAAACCTGACTGTAAGCTCACAGAAAGTGCATCAAATTTCTGAAAAAAATGGCATGGAAAATCGGATACTGTAAATTTCTTTCCAGAACCTTTCCCCTGGCTGCTAGACCTTCATGGCTGAAAGTGTTTGGGAACCACTGAAGGAATCCTTTTCTCTATCAATGCCTTCTCCTTTGCATAAGAAAAATTAAAAGCACCCATCAAGTCTCCCTGATCTGATCAATTTTTAATCTTTTGACAATAACATGTGTGTTCCACCCACATATTTTGGCAAAAAGGGATATTGTAGAAAGTTAGCACCCACCCCTCTCCTAGAAGAATGAAACATTCTAGGAAATATTAAAGAGGCAGAATATGATATTTCACTGGATGAGAAAAGGAGAAATCTATTTTTAAGACAGCAGCTTCCTGCAGATCCCTGCCCCTCCCCAGCTCCAGGGTAATGGAATTAAGGCATAAAACCCAGGGACTCTCAGCATCTCTTTTCTTTGCACCCACGATTTCCAAGGCATGTGATTTTGTTGCAGGAAATTAAGAGACTCAGACCTTGGAATAAGTTGGTTTTATTTGAATAAACAGGTTCAGATTATTTTAGCCAGAGCTACTTCTGAACACATTTCTTATAGAACAGCACATGCCTATATACTTCTTCAAAAGGGGCAACAGAAATATAACTTGTCAGTCATTCATTGGTTACTGAAACACAGTTTTCCCCTTCCCGTTGCTAGGCTAGGATGGCTGGATGTCACAAACCCATCTTGCTAAACTCCCTAGCTTGTGCGGTTTTTTTTTATTAAAGTTTTTAATTACATATATTTATAATCCTTTTTTTAAGGGTTTTCACACACACAAAATAGAAGTAAAACATCTTTTTTGAAAATAGCATGGTCCCGGGATGCACTTCTTTATACAAACACAAACTCAATTTCATGCTCATTTTTGTGTTCTATTCCATATCTTATTACTAATTTGCATTTTCTATATAGTTTTTCCCCTCTTTTAACTTTCTTGATTTTATTTTGATTATCTCATCTCAATTCAAATCATTATATTTATACTTTTGTCTGTTCTGTTTCAATTTCATATTATCTTTTCTCATTAAACAAATTTTCTCCTGTAGTTATGTATGACACCTTTATATCTTTTAATTTTATCCATTCAACTCTTATTTAAACTTCAATATAGACCTTGAGGTTATAACATTCAATATAATACATAACTTCCAATCGAATTCTGCTTGGTACATTCTTATAATACACAACATATTCTTTAAAAAAAAGGATTATAATTATATGTAATTAAAACCCTCATTCCATTCCAATTCAGTTCTATCATTAATATTCATTAAAGTCTTAACATCTTTAACATTTCTTTTCAATTAAATATACTTCCTTAAAGACACATATAATATCCATAATTAAGTTTTCCCTTATTTCTCTTCATGTTTTATAAATCATTACTCATTTTGTTACATTTATTTATTGACAAACATTCCACTAAATTATGATAACTATTTTATCAGACATTTTAATCATACAGTTTCATATTTTCTGAAATTATTTCTATTTCTAATATAACAATACTATCTTATGTACCTTTGCAGAATCTCTTTTTCAATTAGATTTTCACCCATTATCTCTAAATAGGCCCTTTTTCTCTATATTTTGTTTCTGTCCTTTATAACTTCTTTTCCTTTCTTTCTTCCCTTTCTTCTTCTCCCTCCCCTTTTTACCCCCTTGTCTCTCTACCTCTGTTTCTCTCTTCTGTATTCCCCTTTTCTGTTGCTTTCCAGTATTATACTTATTTTTCGAATTATTTTTATTTTCTTTGGTTGTTTTTTTAAGTCTTAAATTCTCCATTCTCTTTCCCCCCTTTCCTTTTTTCCCCCACCTAAGATTACTTGTTCATTAAAGATGGCTTCTTCTTTGTCCCAATCTTCTTGTTCTGCAGGCATTTCTAGTTGTTTCTCATAGTTCCAAATCTCCATTTCTAAGAACTGAAATACAAAGCCAAAAGAACCTCTCCCTTCTTGTGCATCTTCTTTGTACTTTTTAAGTTCCATTTTCAGTTCTTCTAAGAGTGGGGCCATTTTAAACACTTTTAAACAACTACCTGATTGATTTCAGTCATTCAAATGCAGTAATCAAGAATCCAGAGATCACCAAGTAATCCAAATACTCCCAAGCTGTTTCTTCTTATTTCTTTTTTCACTTTCTCTTCCCGGGGTTTTACTGTTTTGTTGCGATGTTTCAGTTAAGATGTATCTTTTGGAAGTCTTGTTGAGATTTTGCTGTAAGTTCTTTTTAATTCCAGGCAGTCTCCTCCCTTCCAGATCCTGCCCTTTTATTCTTTTTCTCTCCTTTCCTGTTTTCAAAAGCTTTTAATTATCCAGAAATCTTTATTATCCCTTTGACTTTTTATTTTCAGCACTAAATGCCTATTAATGTCAAAATGGATTTTTTCCAATTTCTTGATTAAGTCTCTTAGCTGTCAGTATAGGAAAAGGAGAAAAAAACACGAATCCTTTCCCTTTTCTCTCTCCTTCGCTGCTTAAAAATCTTCTTTGGGAACAGTGTTTTTTTTGAATAGTTTAAATTCCAGGGCACCTTATTTGTTGCTTTTGCTGTTTGACCCGGTCAACCAAAACTTTCTCTTCTTATCTTCCTCCTGCACATTCTTTTCCAGTTGAGTAGTTCTTTGTGGTGACCATTTCTGACCACCGCTGCTACAACTGCCTTCGGGAACTGCCTTCCTGCTTATGAAAAAGAAAAATTTTAATGTCCAGAAATCTTTATTATCCCTTTGGCATTTTGTTTTATTTTCAGCTTAATTGCCTATTGATGTCAAAGCAGATTTTTCCAATTTCTTATTTAAGTCTCTTAGTTGTCAGTATAGGGAAGGAGAGAGAGAAGAAGAAAAAACCCAAACCTTTCCCTTTTTACTTTCCTTCGCTGCTTCGGACTCTTCTTTGGGAGCGATGTTATTTTTTGTAAGTTTAAGTTCCAAGGTACCTTAGTTGTTGCTTTTACAATTTAACCCAGTCAGCCAAAACTTTCACTTCTTATCTTCCTCCTGCACGTTCTTTTCCGGTCGAGTTCTTCTTTGTGGTGACCATTTCTGACCACCGCTGCTACAACTGCCTTCGGGAAAGGGAGTAATGGCCAGCTGAGGAGGAGAGATGCGGCTCTCCTCAACCCTGCAGGCAGTCTCCCCTCTCCTTCACTACCTCTACAGGGTGGCTTAGCCCCGAAACCAGTTGGCTCGGGGTGCTCCAGCGGCGAGCACGGATCAAAACCGCGCAGAGTCGCGGTTTCGGTCCGTCGCTGAAGAAGCTCAAACCAGAAGCCAGCCCTAGCTTTCGGTTTTGTTACAAGCGAGACAAGGTTTCTTGGCAAATATGACTTTGTGACCGATAGATGATCCTTGTGGTTTGGCTTTTCACACTTCCTTGTTCTTTTTCTTGCTAATATCACATATTTCACTATCTATAAAACTTGTATCATTATTTCTCTAAAATTAATATATTTTTATGTCCTGCCTTAATTCTGTTCATCAGTAAACTTTCTTTCCAAGCGACTTCCATGAATCCAGTGTCTTTTTCCCACTTGGAACTGAACCCAGAAGGATATTTCTTCCAACAGTCACAAGTGTGAAAAAATAATCACTTTTTCAGTGCCATTTTAACTTCAGTGAACCCTTGCTAGTCGAGGAATACCTATATCCTAAAACATTCTTTCCCTCAGTCAGATCATTTATATACCAATTTCTATTAGGAGTCCTGCAAACTTTCCAGGAACAAAACTGAGAAAGTATTGGCTTGCATTTTAGTTGAATTTTTGGAAAACTCTTTAAGGGAACTCAGTTCTTTGCCTAAACTCTGAAACCATTTCCGCTGCCTTCTGCCCTTAACTGAATTGAAAACACAAATTATTATACATGGAGAGAACGGAGAAGAACAAGGGAGTGTTCACTCTACTAATCAGAATAAGCCGGGGCGGGGCAACGGCCTCTTCTCGCACAGCTTTTCCTCCCATATTCACGCTTTACAACTTGGCTTTCTTTCCCCACCATTAGGAACTATGGGGTGGAGTTAATTTTTGGAATGACGCTTGCGCAGAACGTGCTTTTTCAAACCGAGCTGTAAGGAATAGTTGAAGCGCTGAAGCCGTCCGTAAAGGCAAAAAGAAGGTGGGTTCGAGGTTGTTAACAGGCGGCCAATCGGCGGGTGAGTGCACGGATGAGGGAACGAGCGTATTGCAAACTGCGGAAAACAAATTGTTCTTACATGGCGAAAAAGGGGTTCCCAGGAAGAGGACTTTGTTTTGGAGCGGCCGTAAGAAAGTTTTAGGAAGATTTGGATTAGCAGCGCTGAGCCAAGGGACAGAATATCAACTTGATTTCTCGAGTTTGGAGATCCTTGGTGAGCCTTGGACTCGCTTGCGATCCCATGTCCGATATGCAAGCCCCGCCCGGCTGCCTGCCAATTTTAACTCGAGGTCCGGGGATTCTTGATATTGAAGAAGGTCCTGTGCTGCTTGTCAAAAGCACCTCGTGCTGATACTCTGTATGAAGCTGGTCCTGATATTGCTATGAGCGGTTCTTTGCAGTAGCGGTAATCTGGTTGTGAAAATACACTTTCAGCCCTCTTTTCGGAATAAGTCCAATGTTAGGAAGCCAAGGCACATGAAACTACGGTTTGAGGATTTGGAAAAGCGTTCGGGACAGGCAGTGCACGCTAATATATCTAGTTGTAAATTATTCTTAATACAAAGATAAAGTTTAAAGCAGACGCAGCGAAATTTAGGGGAACGTCGTATCCGTTCTCTAGTTGAGAGAGCCGCGAACTTCAATCATCCCAATGAAGTGATGTTAAAAAAATAACTTCCCTCAATTTCTCTGCTCTTCTCGGCGTTAATCGCTCACTTTGTTGCAATCTGATTCTTTCGAGTTAAGCAGGAAACTCGCTCCATTATGTCATCTAGTTTCTTCACGCAGCTTCCGCGTTGTTTCGTGATGATGGGAATAGCAGTCCAATGTTGTAAATGTACTGTTACACACAGTCCAACTGGAAAATATTCTGCTGGGAAAAACTGTTTCACGTTTAGTTTTTATCTATTATAATGTTTGCTACATTTCATACATGGTGGTAGCGTTGTTATTGTTCTTCGTGGCGTTTGTTAACAACAGGCTGCAACTTTTGCTGGCTACATCCAATACTTCACATTTTAATTTTCAGATTTGTTACTGTGTTGGTGTAGTCAGTGGCAGCAGTTCCTACAAGCTATGATTTATTTATGTCGGTAACCATGTACATTCTGTACTTTGAATCAAAGGGCATGTGTGTCCTTGCTTGTTTCTTTTTAAAATTCCAGAAATATGTTAAAAGTTGCTTAAGCATTTGTGTTTTGTAGTGTGAAATAGGACTAAAATACACGGGCAATGTATAAGAGACAATATCCCTGTATACATCAAACTCATATATATTTGAGGGAGGTATATATCTTGTAATGCATTTTTAAGAAGTTTTCTGCATTTTGAGCATTTAAGCCAGTTCAATCATTTAGAAGTATTTTTAAAAAATATTTTTAAAAGATTTTTAAAATAGGTATTACATTTCAGTTGCAAAAAATAGTGGTTTTACACAAATTCCTAGAAATAATTGGGAAATCTAGTCAGTTCCACATTATGAGAAACTGGCTATTATAAATCAAAGTTAAACGTACTCTCAGTATTTATACTTTATTCTCTTCACATATTCTCATTATATACAATTTATGTACACTGAAACTTATTGAATGACTTTGAACTAATCACTCTCGAAGAGAATGTGCCATGACGAGATCCAACTTTCAATACCTGTAACTTAATGCCATCTTTACACAAACAGCATGGTGGTACTGATCTTATTTTGGAAATTTCATTGATTAAAACATCTAGCTTTAGAATTGGCACAACAAATTAAAAGAGTAAAACAAAACTTTTTTGAAAATACCAATAAACCAGGAAGATGGTTAGCGTATAAATTGAAAAAGAAGAAAGAGAAGAAACTAATAAGTAAACTACAAGATGAGAGAGGAACTTTACAATCCCAAAATGAGTCCAAAAAGAAAATAATTCAGGAGTTCTATGGGAAATTTTATGATCAAGAAAAAATTGCAGTGGGAAAGATAAAGCAATATCTAGAGAAGGCTAAACTACCAAAAACATATGAAAATGTGAGAGCAATGCTAAATGAAAAAATAACAGTGATGGAATTAACAGAGGCAATAAATAGACAAAAGACTAATAAAACATCAGGGCCAGATAGACTACTCGCAGAAGTGTACAAATACCTTTAGGATATATTGAATTTGTCAATGCTAGAGATTTATAATGAAGTATTATTGGAAGGTAAGATGCCAAACACATGGATAGATGCAAATATTCATACTGAAAGAAGCTCAGACTTAACACAGATAAAGAATTATAGGCCTATATCACTATTGAACGCAGATTATAAAATATTTGCATCAATAATAGCAGAAAGACTAAAAAGATTCTTCAATGAATTTATCTCAGACAAAAACGAATTTTTACACAAAAGACAAATTAAGAAAAATGTAAGAGTTATCTTACATATGTTGCAATATTATGAAATGCTCTCTGATAAACAAATGGCATTGATTTTTTTAGATGCACAGAAAGCAATTGATAATGTAAATTGGCAATTCATGTTACAACATAGTGCATGGAGTATGGTGAAAAGTTTATGAACATGATTAAGACCATATACTTCAAACAAATGGCAAAAGTGATAGTAAATGGGGACTTGATGGCAAACTTTTAACATTCAAAAAGGCACAAGACAAGGATGTCCGCTGTCCCCATTATTATTTACATTAACATTGGAAGCATTAAATAGACATATTAGACAGGATCCAGAAATAAAAGGCTTGAAAATAAAAAGAGAAAAATACAAACTACAAGCATTTGCAGATGTCTTGGTATTTATTTTAGAAGAACCATTGGAATCTGGCCCTAAGTTAATGGGAAAAAAATGAGGGGTATAGAGAAGTAGCAGGGTTGAGAATAAATAAAGAAAAAAAATGAAAATATTAGCTAAAAACCTTACAGATAAACAGAAAAATGAACTGACAAAGAAAATAGGTCTTCAGGTAGTTAAAAGAGTAAAATATTTGGGAATTTATTTAACAGCAAGGTGTGCAACTATTAAAGAAGATATAAGGTTAATACAAACAAATTAAACTTGACCTGGAGAATTGGAAAAATTTGCAATTGTCAATGATAGGAAGAATAGCAACTATAAAAATGAATATCTTGCCAAAGCTACTGTTTCTGTTTCAAACGATTCCTATAAAGCAAGAGAAAAAAATTCTTTGATGAATTAAATGCAATAATTTTGAAATATGTTTGGAAAGGGAAAAAAGCAAGAATAAGACTGAAAATGTTACAAGACTCAAAGAAGAATGGGGGCTTTGGACTGCCAGATTGGGGCCTTTATTACCAGGCCTTTGCACTAACATGGGTGAAAGAATGGATAAATCTGAGAAATAGAAGTTTGTTACTGCTGGAGGAACATGACTTCCAAGTGGATTGGCATACCATACCTCTTGTGGTATGGAAAAAATAAAATACATAAGTACTTTCAAAGACATTATGTAAGGAACGGCTGTACTCTTAATATGGGAAAAAGTTAAAGCAAAAAATTTATATGAAAATTCCAGTCTGGCTTTCCACAATGGAAGCACTTACATACCCAAATGTTATAAATTTGGAAAAAAATTGTAATGTATAAAGATATTTTAAATGAGAAAGTAGAACTTAAAACTAAACAGGAACTACAAAATGAAGGTGTGGACCACCTTCTGGTGGCCACATTTGCAAATACAATCAACATATGTGAAAGATGCTAAAATATATGGTTTTTAGAAAGAACCAACAGCACTTGATCAGATACTATTAGGAACAGATGAAAAATTAATAAAGAAAATATATAGTTAATTATTAAGCCTGAAAATGGAAGATGAACAAGTGAAAGAATGATAGTATGGGCAAAAAACTTTGAATATATAATAGAATTAGACAAATGGCAAAAACACTGGGATAGAAATTATAAATTGACAATGGCAACTACATACAAAGAAAACTTATATAAAATGTTTTACAGGTGGCATGTGCCACCGGCAAGACTAGCAAAGATGTTTAAAAACATGTTCACCAAATGTTGGAAATGTAACTACACACCAAGCTCTTATTACCTACCATATGTAGTGGACATGTTCAAAGGAAAAAAAAATGGACGAAAATACATACTTCGTTAGAGAAAATGATAAAACAACATATAGACTTAAAATCAGAAATAGTTGCGTTAGGTATACTGCCAGAAAAAAATATAATAAAGGGAAGGTATATTTAATAGTACATGTTTTGATGACAGTGAGAATTATAATTGCACAATATTGGAAAAATGAGGAAATCCCTGCAGAGAAAATACTAGACTGCAGAAATGGATAGGTTAACATAAAGGACAAGAAGACACAGAATACTTTCTAATTTGGAATTTGTTTTACCATTGGTTAGATAATAAAGTTAGAAATTGGAAGAATATTGTTATACATAATTATTATATATTAGTAAAGAATTATATATAGGTATACAGCCTTGTTGGACTCCTTTCCCAATTTTGAACCAATCAATGATTCCGTGTCCAGTTCTCATTGTTGCTTCTTGACCCGCATATAGGTTTCTCAAGAGACAAATAAGATGGTCTGGTATTCCCATCTCTAAGAACTTGCCACAATTTGTTGTGATCCACACAATCAAAGGCTTTAGCATAGTCAATGAAACAGAACTAGATGTTTTTCTGGAACTCCCAAGCTTTCTCCATGATCCAGCATATGTTGGCAATTTGATCTCTAGTTCCTCTGCCTTTTCGAAATCCTGCCTGTACTTCTGATAGTTCTCTATCCACATACTGCTGGAGTCTAGCTTGTACGATTTTAAGCATAACTTTACCAGCATGTGAAATGAGTGCAATTGTGTGATAGTTTGAACATTCTTTGGCATTGCCTTTCTTTGGAATTGGAATGTAAACTGTGGCCACTGTTGAGTTTTCTAAATTTGCTGGCAGATTAAGTGTAGCACTTTTACTGCATCGTCTTTTAAGATTTTGAATAGCTCATCTGGAATGCTGTCACCTCCACTAGCTTTGTTGTTGCTCAGATTTCCTAAGGCTCATTTCACTTCACATTCTAGGATGTCTGGCTCGAAGTCAGTGACCATCCCGTCATGTTTATCAATTCCTGGCAAACAGATGGGGAAGAAATGGAGGTAGTGACAGATTTTATTTTACTGGGCTCCAAGATCACCACAGATGGGGACTACACCCAAGAAATTAAAAGACGCTTCTGGAGAGGAAAGCTATGGCAAATCTAGACAGCATATTAAAAAGCAGAGACATTATCCTGCCAACAAAAGTGCATATAATCAAGGTGATTGTTGTCCCCAATTCGGGTCTGAACCTGGTGCCAATAATGGACACCAGACACAAAGTGCAGGTTTTCTGATTGCTTTTTATTGGAGTACTCCAAGGAAAAGGGCTCCTGGTCAAAATGCCGAGAGCCAAGAACAAAGGATTGATTAAGTTTTATACATTTTCACTAAAGGAGAAGGTGAGACAAAGTGAGATAATAAGAAATACTATCTAATAAACATTTAGTAATAATTCTACAATTTGTTCTATTGGTTTCTAGCTGTCCCTATTCTCAAGTCTTGGCTAATGAATGCCCTAGTAGTTATCTAATATGCATTTGATTTGCTGCAGGCCATCTCTATTCCTAACTTTTAGCTGAGGTCTGCAAGTTGTCTAACTCATATGACTTTTATCAGCTTTCTAATTAGCCAGGAGTTACAAGATTTACACATGATATTTCCTATGGATTCTTTGTTCTTGTCAGACAGACTCCACAATTACAGGCTTCCTGATTTACTTTCATGTGTGTGTATGACCTTGCTTTATTTTAGCAGACAGCCCATCACTATGGTTTTCCCAGTTGCAATGTATGGCTGTGGAGGTTGGACTATAAGAAAGCCTGAGCACCAAAGAATTGAGGCCTTTGAACTATGATGCTGAAGAAGACTCCTGCAAGTCCCTTGGACTGCAAGGCGATCAAACTGGTCAGTCCTAGAGGAGATCAACTAACTGCTTTTTAGAAGGCCAAATCCTGAAGATGAAACTCAAATACTTTGGCCACCTAATGAGAAGGAAGGACTCACTGGAGAAGCCTAATGCTGGGAAAGATTGAGGGCAATAGAAGAACGGGACGACAGAGAATGAGGTGGCTGGATGGAGTCACTGAAGCAGTAGGCATGAGCCTAAATGGACTCCAGAAGATGGTAGAAGACAGAAAGTCCTGGAGGAATGTTGTCCATGGGATCACAATGGGTCAGACACAACTTCGCAGCTAAGAACAACAACAAAAGAATGTTATTACTATTATCACTATTTGTAAATTGATTCAGACAATAAATGCTTAGTAAGCACTTAAAGAAAAATGTATAAATAATTTTTTTAAAAAATCTAGCTTAATTTTTGGACTCTAGTGAACAGTTTTGGACTACCCAAAAACTTGTACACTTATGCTACTTTGATCTTGATAAAGATACACCTAAGCATGAAATTTGGATTTTTTCCTACATAGGCAAATATGGCTGTGATTGCTTTTGGTATCAGTAGATCAAACTGTTTTTAAAAAGGAAAAAGATATGGGGGAAATGCTTCTTTTTAATCTTACAGGTGTGAACTCAATACAATAAGGTTTCAATTAAGATAGTTTCTTTACATTTATTTTCATTGTATTACTAATCTCTGGCTGAACTAGTCCATCAAAACATTGAATTTATGTTAGGAAATGGCAAATGTGATTTATATTTCCTCTTTCCTTCTCTTCTTCAGCTATCATTCTCAGTTGTTGAGAAATATCAGTAGCCCCGGACTTCCAGTTTGAAGTTTGAAGGGCTTGGGTGACAGACAGAAATCCGCGATCGTGCGCGGTTTCTGTCTGGGCTCGCCGCTGGAGTGCCCCGAGCTGGCTGGTTTTGGGGCTAAGCCACCCTGTAGAGGTAGTGAAGGAGAGGGGAGACTGCCTGCAGGGTTGAGGAGAGCCGCATCTCTCCTCCTCAGCTGGCCATTACTCCCTTTCCCGAAGGCAGTTGTAGCAGCGGTGGTCAGAAATGGTCACCACAAAGAAGAACTCGACCGGAAAAGAACGTGCAGGAGGAAGATAAGAAGTGAAAGTTTTGGCTGACTGGGTTAAATTGTAAAAGCAACAACTAAGGTACCTTGGAACTTAAACTTACAAAAAATAACATCGCTCCCAAAGAAGAGTCCGAAGCAGCGAAGGAAAGTGAAAAGGGAAAGGTTTGGGTTTTTTCTTCTTCTCTCTCTCCTTCCCTATACTGACAACTAAGAGACTTAAATAAGAAATTGGAAAAATCTGCTTTGACATCAATAGGCAATTAAGCTGAAAATAAAACAAAATGCCAAAGGGATAATAAAGATTTCTGGACATTAAAATTTTTCTTTTTCATAAGCAGGAAGGCAGTTCCCGAAGGCAGTTGTAGCAGCGGTGGTCAGAAATGGTCACCACAAAGAACTACTCAACTGGAAAAGAATGTGCAGGAGGAAGATAAGAAGAGAAAGTTTTGGTTGACCGGGTCAAACAGCAAAAGCAACAAATAAGGTGCCCTGGAATTTAAACTATTCAAAAAAAACACTGTTCCCAAAGAAGATTTTTAAGCAGCGAAGGAGAGAGAAAAGGGAAAGGATTCGTGTTTTTTTCTCCTTTTCCTATACTGACAGCTAAGAGACTTAATCAAGAAATTGGAAAAAATCCATTTTGACATTAATAGGCATTTAGTGCTGAAAATAAAAAGTCAAAGGGATAATAAAGATTTCTGGATAATTAAAAGCTTTTGAAAACAGGAAAGGAGAGAAAAAGAATAAAAGGGCAGGATCTGGAAGGGAGGAGACTGCCTGGAATTAAAAAGAACTTACAGCAAAATCTCAACAAGACTTCCAAAAGATACATCTTAACTGAAACATCGCAACAAAACAGTAAAACCCCGGGAAGAGAAAGTGAAAAAAGAAATAAGAAGAAACAGCTTGGGAGTATTTGGATTACTTGGTGATCTCTGGATTCTTGATTACTGCATTTGAATGACTGAAATCAATCAGGTAGTTGTTTAAAAGTGTTTAAAATGGCCCCACTCTTAGAAGAACTGAAAATGGAACTTAAAAAGTACAAAGAAGATGCACAAGAAGGGAGAGGTTCTTTTGGCTTTGTATTTCAGTTCTTAGAAATGGAGATTTGGAACTATGAGAAACAACTAGAAATGCCTGCAGAACAAGAAGATTGGGACAAAGAAGAAGCCATCTTTAATGAACAAGTAATCTTAGGTGGGGGAAAAAAGGAAAGGGGGGAAAGAGAATGGAGAATTTAAGACTTAAAAAAACAACCAAAGAAAATAAAAATAATTCGAAAAATAAGTATAATACTGGAAAGCAACAGAAAAGGGGAATACAGAAGAGAGAAACAGAGGTAGAGAGACAAGGGGGTAAAAAGGGGAGAGAGAAGAAGAGAGGGAAGAAGGAAAGGAAAAGAAGTTACAAAGGACTGGAGCAAGATATAGAGAAACAGGACCTATTTAGAGATAATGGGTGAAAATCTAACTGAAAAAGGGATTCTGTAAAGGTACATAAGATTGTATTGTTATATTAGTAATAGAAATAACGTTAGAAAATTGGAAACAACATATGATTAAAATGAGGGATAAAATAGTGTAGTGAAATGTTTGTGAATAAAATAAGTGAAATAAAATAAATGAGAAAATTGAATTAGGAAGGAATGGGAACATTTTAATTAGTTAATGTTTTATAAAGTATAAGTGAAGGGGGGGGAATTAACTATGGAAAGCTTATAATTGTTCCCATAGAAGTATGATATTTAATTGAAAAGTAATGTTAAAGATGTTAAGACTTTAATGAATATTAATATTAATGATAGAATTGAATTGGAATGGAATGTTGTTTTAATTATATACATTTATATTTTTTCTTTTTTTAAGAATACAGTGTGTATTTTAAGAATGTACCAAGCAGAATCCGAATGGAAGTTATGTATTATATTGAATGTTACAACTTTAGGGAAAAGATATAAAGGTGTCATACTCCAGTCAGTAACTACAGGAGAAATTTTGTTTAATGAGAAAAGATAATAGATAATTGAAACAGGACAGATAAAAAATATAAATACAAAGATTTGAATTGAGATGAGATAATTAAAATAAAATTGAGAAAATTGAAAGAGGGGAGAAGCTATGCAGAAAATGTAAAACAGTAATAAGATATGGAATAGAATATAAAAATGAGCATGAACCTGAATTTGTGTCTGTACGAAGAAATGTAACCCGGGATTACACTACTTTCAAAAAAGATGTTTTATTTGTATTTTTTTTCTCTTTGTGAACTCAAATAAAATTTACAAAAAAAAGAAAGAAATATCAATAGCCCCTTCAATATCAAGGGCAAATTTTAGGTTGTCTTTTGCCAGAAACTTCAAAGAGTGGGTTATTATATATTTTTCTGAACCCTCTCCAATTGTTGAGAATTGTAGCTTCATCTGCGTTTGAAAAAAAAAAGTTTGTAGGTAGCAACTGGGGAGAAGCAGGGCAGATGGGTAAAACCTGGCTCCTCCCTTTGTTTTACAAATTGACTCTTCCCAGTTAGGAGTTATAATTTGAGACACAGCACTTCTTTTGCTGAAGAGAAAAGGAGGAGGAATTTGCCCCTTCCTGGCTTAATACAAAGACAAAGGAACCCTGGCAAATTTTATAGCCTTTGAAAGCCAGAGCTTTATTTGGAAAGTCTCTTGTGTAAAAGAGGAAGGGGGGATTCTTGCCCCTCCCTGCAATTCAAACTGAGGCACAGAGCTTAGCATTCTACATTCACTCCTGGCTTCAACATTACTTTGCTTTATCACAAATCCAAATTAACAGTCTTTATACTTCAAATTTTAAATCATCTTTTTACTTTTGAATCCTCGTTTGGCATCAGGAATTCAAATTAAGCAATCCTTTTACCTTTCTTAGGCTTCAGGAATACAAAAACTTAGGCTAATAATTTTTTAATCAATTTTATATTTATTTATATCAACTTAGCCCCTGAGTATTTCACCTTTTTCTTGACCTTAAAACCTGACTTCTAGAAGACCCATTAGAAACAGCATCAAAATTGATAGAAAAGATAGAGACATATGGAAAGGTGGCTGGTTTGAAAATAAATAAAGATAAGGCAAAGATCTTGACAAAGAATATGCTATCGTCAAAAGGAAGAACTGGCAGACCTATTGAAAATCCAGGTTATGAATAAGATCAAATATTTGGGGATACACTTGACAGCAAGATGCAGTACACTAAAAGAGAATAATTATATCAAACTTAAGCAGCAGATAGCACTAGATTTGGCGAAATGGGAAAATTTACAACTGTCATTAATAGGGAGAATATCAACAATCAAGATGAATATATTACCCAGAATTTTATATTTCTTTCAAACAATTCCAATTAGGCTTGGAAAAGATTACTTTGAAGATTTAAATAAAATTGTGTTGAAATATATATGGCAAGGTAAGAAAGCGAGAATAAAGTTAAAACTTTTGCAAGATGCTAGAATAAGAGGAGGATTTGGTCTGCCTAATTGGGAGTTGTAATACCAAGCTACAAATCTGATGTGGGTTAAGGAATGGATAACATTAAGAAATACTAGATTGTTGACATTAGAAGGACATGATCTGTTGTTGGGGTGGCATGCTTTTCTATGGTATAAAGGGACTAAAGCACAGTGGTATTTTAGAAGACATATATGGGAGTCTCTGTGGTTAAACTGGGAGAAGACTAAAAGGCAATGTTATTTGAAAATTCCAGTCTGGTTATCGACTGTTGAAGCATTTTCTTATCCTATAATATATAAAAAGGAACAAACAGATATGGTGAAATATTGAATGAAAAGTGTGAACTTAAATCTATACAAAACTTAGAGAAACAAGGTATAAAGATGAATTGGTTTTCATATGCACAAATACATTCAAGGTATGATAAGGACTCTAAAACAGAAGGTTTTGTGATAAACTGACTGACTTAGATAAGATTTTGACAGGTACTGATGAAAAGGTGTTTAAAAAATTGTATGGATATTTGTTAGAAATTAAACTAGAAGAAGAAAAAGTCAAAGAAAATATGATTGCTTGGGGGAAGAATTTTGGATATGGGATTGATCTAGAGAAATGGCAAAAATTGTGTTCTCAAAATTATAAAATGACAATGTCAACAGCATATAAAGAAAATTTGTATAAGATGTTTTACAGGTGGCATTTCCCCAGACAAGAATAGCAAGAATGTTCAAGAATAAATCTGAAAAATGTTGGAAATGTCATCAGACACCTGGCTCATATTACCATATGTGGTGGACTTGTGAGGATGCTAGAAAATATTGGACTAAAATCCACATGTGGTTGGAAAAAATGACAAAAAAGCATACAGATTTGAAACCAGAGATATTTTTATTGGGAATTTTACCTGAAATATGTAGTAAAGACTTGAAATACCTGATTGTAAATGTATTAATAGCGGCTAGGATTGTATTTGCTAAAAATTGGAAAAATGAGAAAATACCATCACATGAGGAAAGCATTAAGAAAATATTGGAATGTGCTGAAATGAGTAGATTGACATTTGAAATCAGAGAACAAGATCATAAACAATTTTATAAAATTTGGGATCTATTCTATCAGTGGTTAGACAATAAAATATAGTAATGAATTATGTAGATTCTTAGAAAATATTATATAAAGATGTATTCTTTTCTTATTATATCTACAAAATGATTCTAGGATAGATTTGAAATGATAATATGAACTGTCATAAAACAAATTAAGTAAAATATGATTATTTCATAAAACATGAATGAATAAAAATATAGTCAAATGATTGATTAATAATATTAATCTATTTAATACTAGATTGAAAATACAAGAATATATACAGTGTAATTGTAATTGAAGACTATGAAATGGAAGCACAAAACAATTTGTAAACCAACCGGCACACTGTATGTATATATATGGAAGATGGCTTGATGTTTTTATGTTTTGTTTGATTATGTTTGTTTTTAAAAACCAATAAAAAAATTTTTTTTAAAGCAGTGGGAGACCCCTGGGGCGTACACTCGCCCCAGTGGGTCTGAGTCTACCTTATTTAATGTGGACAAGGACTTTTTGGACATTATGGAAGTGCCAAAGGTAGATGGCCCAGTGGTAGCCCTAACTTCCTCATCTGTCATCCCACCTGATGCGGAGGACGTTTTAAAGGCAGAGGACCGGAAGGAGGAGATGGCACTCTGGAGAGCTCATCAAGCCGATGCTTGGGCCATCAGAGCATCGATGACCGTGTCTTTTTTTTACTCGTGCCTCTTTGTGGTGGCTGAGGCAGCTCCAGGGCAGAATCCCACCTGAGGATCTCAGGGTGCATCAGGACCTGAAGAAGATTATAGCTGCAGCTCAATTGACTGTTGATGCCACCCTCACGTCACCCAAATTTTCTTCCAGAGCATGGCCTCTTCCATAACAGCACGTAGGTTTCTCTGGCTAAGAAATTGGCATATGGATGTCAGAACCAAATGGAAGCTGGCATCAGCTCCCTTCAAGGGAGAGAGACTTTGGGGAGGCCCTGGATCCCTTTTTGATGGAAACCGGAGACAAGTGAAAGATCCTGCCCTCCCAGGGGAGGTGCTTTGATTACAGGTCTCCTCCCTACTACAGGAAGCCCTCCTTTAAACAGGGAGAAGCTGGGGCAGGCTTTCCCCGTCAAAGTAGGCCCTTCTTCCAAAGATCCTCATCTCAGGCCAATAGACAAGCCTTTGCCGCCAGAGGGCATCTCCAGGGACCCCTCAAAGAGGGATCACATGGAATCAGAGATCCACCATCTGCTGGACATTCAGGCCATTCAGCTGGTTCTGGTAGACCAGGAGAGACAGGGTTTCTATTCAGTGTTGTTTGTGATTCCAAAGGCCTCGGGGGGTGGGGGGTGGCGAGCAATCCTCAACCTGAAAGGGCTCAACAGACATCTAATCTACCGAAGGTTCAAGATTCACTCCCTCCACTCCATTCTAGAGGGACTGCGGGAGGGAGATTTTTTGGCCTCAGTAGACTTGACGGAGGTCTACCTCCATGTGCCCATACACCCCAACCACCGTCAGTTCCTGAAGTTTTGCTATGGCAGCCACCATTTTCAATACAGGGCTCTCCCATTCGGCCTGTCATCAGCCCCAC
Source organism: Pseudonaja textilis (assembly GCF_900518735.1). The sequence goes on from NW_020769493.1 coordinate 76,501, forward strand.
AGACTTTTACCAAGCTCCTGGCAGCATCCTTACCCATAAGGATCCATTGCTATATGGATGACATCCTGATAGCATCCTCTTCCTGACCCCAGGCAGAGGAGGATCTGATGTCGACAATCAGGATTATTCAAGAGCATGGGTTCTCGATAAACCTGGGCAAATGCCACCTAGTACCATTGACTCAGCTCTTGCATTTGGGTGCTATCATAGACACCTTGGCCGGGCAGGTTTTTCTCTCACAGGAGCATCGAGACAGTATCAGGGAAGTCACGTCGCTGATCCTGTCTTCCAAAAAGGCGCCTATCATCTTGCTGTTTCAACTTCTCGGCAGAATGATATCATGCATCAGGATTGTCCCATGGACCCGCTTCCATTCCTGAACCCTTCAGTGGTTCCTGCTCCCCTACCGGAGGGCATGCAGGGGCAACTCACCAAGGAGGGTTCGCGTCCCCTTGCCAGTTCTTCGTTCTCTCCATTGGTGGCAGTCCCAAGCCATAGATCAGGGATGCTTGTACAGGGAGCCCCAGAGGATTACCATCACAACTGACACCAGTCTGTATGGTTGGGGAACCCACTTGGGAGTCCAGGTCATCCGTCCTTATTCCATCGTTCACAAGAGTTGATTTTGCTGAACTTCTGTTCAAAGCCTACCCATGCACTGGAGAGAAAATGGCACACCTTGGACATTAGGAGGGCCCTCCATATTTACATTAAAAGAACCTCTTCTCTTAGGAGGACGGAAGCCCTGTTCATTTCCTTTCAGCTGTCAACTTTGGGTTGCAGGGTGGCACCTTTCACAGTAAGTCGCTGGCTCAGACCTGCATTGCAAAGGCATATGAGTTACAGAGCCTTCCTGTACCCAGGAGAATCTCACTGCACACTCAACCAGAAGTGCAGCGACCACCAAAGCCTGGGCAACGTAGGCATTGATTCTGGATATTTCAGCTGCAACCTGGTCATCGGTGACACCATTCATAAGACATTACAAAATTGATTCCTATGCCTCAGCAGAGGCATCCTTTGGAAGACGAGTCCTGCAGGGTGTTCATGTAGAGGTGGGGACTTCCGACCAATCTAGATCCCACCCATAGGACAGCCATTAGCCAGTTTTGGTATGTCCCATCCTGGATTAAATCCCTTTGGCTCAGTGGAGAAGGGGCATTGGTCCTACCTGAATGCTTCTTCTTAGGGAACCGAAGGGAGAATCCAGTCCCATCCTGTATTCTGTCAGGTTGGAGTAGGAAGGAAATGTCCCTCTTTTTTTGTGGTATCAACTGAGCTATCAGTTTGAGGATGAGGAGCAGCTGAATTCACTTCAGCGTTGTTCAGAACTAGGGACCGTTACCAGGGAGTGTGTCCTCAGTTTTTCAACTCAGTCTGCAGAGCTAAGAGACTAGCTGGATTCTCCCTTCGGCTCCTCAAGAAGAAGCGTTTAGGTAGGACCAATGCCCTATTTCTAAACTTCTCTCTTGATAGTTATTCCCATTATTTTCTCATGCTTTGTATGTGTATTCAAAACTTCCAACACCAAGTAAAGGAGACAAAGGGTATCCTTGTCTCATATCCTTTTGAAATTCAAATGAGTTAGTTAAATCACCATAAATAAAAAAATTTGCTTTCTGTGAACTGTAAACAAATTTGATTCCTTGAATAAAGTTCTCTCCAAAGTCAATTTCTTCCCATACTTTAAACATAAAAGCCCAATTTAAATTGTCAAATACCTTCTCTGCATCTAAACACAATAAAGCTGCCTGTTTCTCATTATGGTTTTGTAAATATTCAGCAATATTCAATACAATCCTCATATCTCTTAGCTGTCTTTTTGGCAGGAAGCCAGATTGGTCTTCATGTATATATCCTGGTAAAATCTTATTTAGTCTTCCTGCAAAACTGCAGCAGAGTTTATAGTCCTTATTTAATACTGAAATTGGTTTGTAATTCTTTGTCTTTACAATGTGCTGACCCTCCTTTGGTGACAACATAATATTATTCCCAAATGTTGGAAAATGATGTCAGCCAACAAAAACTTGGGTCAGTGAAAACAAAGAAATTTTATTTAAAACTTAAAAGAAAAAGGCAGTTTGCAAAGCCCAGTGGGGTCTCTCAGCCTGAAATTTAGCTAAGAAAACCACACTTTTAAATTCCAACAACATTACATTATATACAGTTCGTGGAGGCACTGGACTTTTCCCCTTCAACTGAAAAAGAATGAATTTCTGAAAGCTAAGCACTTCAAAAGGAATTCTTTATTAAAAGGAAGTGATGCCAGGACTAGTCAAAGCAGAATCTAAGATGCTTCCAGGGATACAGTAATAGATAAAGGGAGTTAGAACCCCTCCCCTTATTCTGATGTGGATTTAGTTAAACAAAAAACCAACATGTTAATTCCGCCCTCCCCTTTTCTGTGAATGTATCTTAAAAGAGGTTCCCAGGGAGTATCTTCCAGAGCTGGAATTTTTATGGTCTCTTCTCCTCTTGCTATCTCTTCAACAGATGACAAGTTTCGACACATATGGCTCCAGTCCTCCAGTTGTATATCATGTGCAAGTTATACAGATTCAATATAAGATTTAATATATTCAGGTTACATCAAAAAGGATTACTTGTACCAACTCCCCCCCCCCCTTCTTCTTCCATTGAAGAATGGCAGATACACGGATCTGACATACTGCCCTCCTCAAAAATTTGAGAAAGCCACCTGGAAGACATAAAACATGTTACATTTACAGCTTAGGATGGTTTGTGAGGGTTTTTCAGGTGTTACTTCCATAGTAATGTGGGTGCTTTTACATGTCGTTTGGCTACCCACTCATTTTGTGAGGAAGGAAGTGTTTCCAAGCTACTAAATATTGTGTGGATCCACAGTGAGTGCGCGAATCAAGGATATCTTTAATTTCAAAATGTCCCCCGTGTACCATAATGGGAGTTGGAGGTGTTGGAAGGGAGGGGGGTCTAAGGTTTGAAGTAATTTCTGGTTTGAATAGGCTACAGTGAAATACTGTGTTTTGGAAACTAGAAGCTCTACAGTAACAGGATTAATAATTCTGGAGATGGAAAATGGTCCAATGAATTTAGGTCCCAGTTTCTTAGAAGGTTGCAACCATTTTAGGAATTTTGTGGACAAATATACGCGGTCCCCAACTTTGAATGGTTTAGGATCACAACGTTTTTGTCCACTTGAGCTTTAAAAGCTGCTCTAGCATCTTGTAAGGCTAGTCTGACCACTGGCCAAGTGGCTTGCAAATTATTAATCCATTCCTTAAGGGAGGGGATTTCAGGTTCCTTGGTGGGTAGTTTTGGCATGGGGTTGAATTCTTGGCCTGTGGCTACCTGGAATGGAGTGAAACCAGTGCTGCTGTGGACCGAGTTGTTGTATGCTACCTCTGCAAAAGGAAGTTCAGTCCAATTGTCCTGTTGGTAATTAATAAAGCATCTTAAATATTCTAATACACTGTTCGATCTTTCAGCCCCTCCACTAGTGATTGGATAACGACAACTCCTGGGTGGAGCCTAATAGGTTTAAAAATGCCTACCAAAATGTGGATGTGAATTGTATACCCCAATCTGAGATAATCCTTTGGGGAGCTCCATGAAGGCAATAAATGAAGGCTGTAAAACATCTTTGCCAAGGTCTTGGCTGTTGGGATCTTTTGGCAGGGTACAAAATGAAACTGTTTTGAAAAAATATCAGTTACAACCCAAATGACAGTATTTCCTGCACTTTCAGGGAACTGTGGTTGAACTGTCCACGTCCATTCTTTTGGATTAGAACTGCTCCAACTGGTACATTGCTAGCGTCTGCTTGGATGACAAATGGTTGTTCAGGGTCTGGGTGTTCCAGCATTGGTTCTGCTGAGAACAGTTGTTTAAGTTTTTCGAATGCTGCATTCCATCGTCCAGGTAAGGGGTTGCCTTGGTTTCTCTTATTCCTTACACAAAGGTGCTTTTTTCAAGAGGCAATTGGACTTTCTGGGTTTTTTTTTGAGTACATTTCACTTCTCATCCAAGAAGCTTTTTCAGCTCTGACTGGATGGTGGGGGATTGGAAGGATTTATATTCCTTGCAGACAGCTGGACATTTGCATTCTTTTAGCAGATCATTAAGGCTACCTGGAGGTTTATCCATGTCATCAGAGTCACCCGAGTAGTGCAAATTGGTGTGAAGCCTTCTTGGAACTGTTGAAAGGACTGTGTTGTAGATTGGAGATAGATGATGTTGTATCCCTCCCCCTCTGTTGAGAGAGGGCTGTTCAATTTTGACATAGATGGCCTCTTTAACCTCTCTTTGACATAGAGGCCATAAACTTCCAGGTAGTCTTAATGACCTGCTAAAAAAATGCAAATGTCCGGCTGTCTGCAAGGAATATAAATCCTTCCATTCCCCACCATCCAGTCAGAGCTGAAGAAGCTTCTTGGATGAGAAGTGAAACGTCTTCAAAGAAAAATCAAGAAAGTCCAGTTGACTCTTTAAAAAAGGACAACCTACAAAATTTCTTTCCCTCCCCCTTTTGGTTTTCCCCCCCCCCCCCATATATCATTCATTGTGTCTTTTAATGGTTGAATAATTTCCTTCTCAAAGCACTTATAGTATTGGCTTGTAAAGCCATCTGGGCCTGGAGCTTTACCTGATTTAATATTTTATAATGGCTTCTGATATCTCAAAGACAGTTATTGGATCATTCATAAGTTGTCTCTGAGTTTGTGATAATTTAAGCAGCTGTTGTCTTGAAAGATATTCATCTATTTTTGACATATCTAACCTGTCTTTTATATAAGTTAGAATAAAAATTATGAAAAAATGTTTTGATAAGTTCATTGTCTGTTATTACAGACATTGCCTTCACAAATTACATTGCCTTCACAAATTTTCTCAATCATATCTTTTTCCTTTCCTTTCTTATATATGTATAAGAATATACCAAAAATAAAACAACAGACTGATAATCAAGCCAGGGGTGGGATTCAATTTTTTAACAACCAGTTCTGTGGGCATGGTTTAGGTGGTGGGTGTGGCTTGGTGGTCATGTGACTGGGTGGGCATGGTTTGGTGGTCATGTTATTGGCTGTGTATGGCCAACTCAATATCACTCGAGGCACGCATCTCTTTGCCTGGCCTCTCATGACTATGGGATGCTGCAACAGTCGTAAGTGTGAAAAGTGGTCATAAGTCACATTTTTCAGTTCCATTGAAATTTGAATGGTCACTCCACACAAGCAAAGTACCAGCAAAGGAGTGGGGGAAAATCCAGAGACATTCCTGAGACAGGAAGTCTAGTCCTGCCAAGAATGTAATAAGGGTTAATGGAGAAGCAGTTTCTGTAAGCAATACCAGAATGTTTCCTTCCTGCCTTCCTTACAGGATTAGGGCAGAAATTTCTTCTAACAACTGGTTCTCCAAACTGCTTAGAATGTTAACAACCGGTTTAATGAATAGGTGCGAATTGGTAGAATCCCACCCCTGATCAGAGCCCATGGGATGCTTTATTATATAAGGTATTGCAGTACCAGACCCCTAACCCCAAAACAACCGTTTTAGGAGAAAGGAGACACTCCCCTTCAGTAAATACAGCCTTATATAGGATTATCACATTTAACAGATTACATAATACTTCCCGTTTTCCATACATAGAAGTTATACAGTGTTTTTCATAAGAAAGTCCCATCCTCCCATGGAAATCCCCCAACTTTTCTCATTATCATCAAATTTCCAGTTTTTCACTTGAAAGATTACACAAGAGATCATTAATAATTCTATAATGTCAGGGCGACCTTCTTATGAATCTCAAACCAGGCCAAGAACATAATATTTTGCAATTCTATAGACCTTTAACAGAGTAACAGATTGATAACAATTTCATAACACGTTCATATCAAGTTATATAAATGTTCTGATCTCTAACAGGTCAGACTAAGAACAAACATGGAGTCTGTCTTGCCCTTTATATTCTTAGGTGTATAAGGTATATTTCCACATATAACAATATGCCAACCATCTCTCCAGTTTATTTGCAAACTCAAAGTGTCTTTGTTTAGCGTACTTCAGTTTTGTTTTTATTTCTTGTTCTGTAAACATGGACAGTTGTTGTCATAGCAGTTTAATTTGATATAAAGGTCCATAGGTGTATTTTGCAATTTGATTTCTCTCTGTCTGATTTCATCTAGTATCTTTTGTGTCTTTTCGTGGGTTTTTTTCTTCTCTAAACAATTATACTGTATAAAATAACCCCTTACAACAGCTTTACTAATATCCCACACAGTTGTTAAACTTGTCCCTTTACCTAATTTATTATTAAAGTATTCATGTACGCCATGTGCACAATTATTAGGCAAGCTGTATTTTGGAGGATTAATTTTATTATTGAACAACTACAGTGCTCTCGGTCAATCCATAATAAACGTCAAACCTGAATATTTAAGACAGTTAAAATGAGGTTATGGTTTTCTTAGGAGAATATCTATGTGTGCACAATTATTGGACAACTATTAGTGTGCAGAATAATTATGCAACTAAATAAAAAATGAAAATTTTCCCATCTCATTTATGTTCATCTGTTAAAGTGAGAATAATAACCTGTCATGACCCAGGGCAAGACACGGAGGGAACACAGCCAGCTGATAGTTTGAACTCCCCTTTATTGCCCCAACTTTCCCCCAAACAATCCCATGTTTATGGCAAGTGCTCACACACACCTCCAGCAGCCTCTGGCTGCGAGTAATCCAGCAAAACACCGTTAGCACAATAGCTTCAAGGTCAGAAGTCCAGTTAGGCAAAGGGAACAAGGCAGCATAAAGGCAAGAAGTCCAGCAAACTCCAGACATCGGCAATGGCACATGAAACTCCACGAATCCTGACAAGCACCTCTCCGCATGGGGTCTCCTTAAGTCTCAATCCCCAGATGTGCCTTGTGAAGAGGGGCAGGGCGCTCTCCTCCTGAATTGTCAGGTTGTCCTGCACTGCTTCTGCCTCCTCTCCACTCTCCATGCTCAGGGATCAGGAGGGGGCAGTCCTTGCTTGTTGTCTGAGTTCCATTGCTCCATTGCCTGCCCTCTCTTTCCCCCTCTCTTGGTCATCCTGTCCCCGTTCTTCCCGGCTGGCAAGCCATTCCAGGCCTGAGGAGCCTTGTCCTGCTCCTCCCTGTGTTCCTCTGGAACCAACGAAGCCATAGTCTGTGGGCCTCAGCTTCAGCTTGTCATCCTCCATGGACTCAGGCTCCGATGGGGCCATGACACAACTCAAAATTTACAAATAAACATTTCTGACAGTTCAAAAAAAATCAGTGACCAATATAGCCATCCTTCTCCATAACAGTCATAAGCCTTCCATTCATGGAGTCTGTCAGTTTCTTGATTTGTTAATGATCAACTTTTTGTGCAGCAGCAACTACAGCTCCCAGACATTGTTCAGAGAGGTGTACTGATTTCTTTCACTAACTCTCCTGTTTAAGAAGGACCCACAAGTTCTCAATAGGGTTTAGGTCAAGTGAGGAATGTCATTATTTTTCATTTTAAGTCCCTTACTGGCTAGCAATGCAGTGGAGTATTTCAATGCATGCAATGGAGCTTTGTCCTGCATAAAAATCATGGTGGTCATGAAAGATGCAGAATTTTTCCTGTACAACTGCTTAGAGAAAGTGTCTTCTAAAAACTGACAGTAGGTTTTTGCGTTGATTTTGAGTCCACCTTCAACCCCAAAAGGTCCAACTAGCTCATCTTTAATAATACCAACCAATACCCCACCTCTACCTTGCTGGCGTCTAAGTCAAAGTGGATCTCTGTGCCCATTATTGATCCAGCCATGGGCCCATCCATCTGGTCCATCAAGAGTCATTCTCATCAGTCCCATAAAAACTTCAAGAAATCTGTCTTCAGATATTTCTTGGCCCAATCTTGCCATTTCAACTTATGTATCTTGTTCAGTGATGGTCAGGTTTTAGCCTTCCTTACCTGGGCCATGTCTCTGAGCTCTGAATATCTTGTACTTCTGGGCACTCCAGGTAGGTTGCAGTTCTGGAATATGACAGCACTGGAGGATAATGGATTCTTGGTTAGCTTCACATTTGTTTCTTCTGAAATCTTTAGCATTTAATGTGCATATGTTTTTCTCAATATTTTTTGCGACCCTGTTGACTGTTTACAACAAAACGTTTGATAATTCTGTGATAGCACCCCAATATCTTAGCAATTTCAAGGGTGCTGCATCCCCCTGAAAGACTTTTTACAATTTTTGACTTTTCAGAGTCAGAGTCTTTTTTAGCCCATTTTGCCTGAGGAAAAGAAGCTGACTAATAATTATGCACACCTTAATGTAGGATGTTGATCTCCTTACCCTCCCTCATTACACAAATACACATCACCTGATCTGCTTATATTCACTAAGAATTTAAGTTTATACAGCTTGGAAGTGGAAAATATGCATACAAAGGGTGATAGGGTCAAAATACTCATTTGCCTAATAATTGTGCACATGATGTAGTTCTTTTTTACAATCTTTTATGAACATTTCCTTTTGCAGAACAGATTAATTTCATCTCCATCTGAAGCTCGACTCTCTCCTCTTAATACCAAAAGCACTGGATTATGATCAGAAAAGGATTTGGGTAAAATATCTACTTTTATATTTTTATTTGCAAGATTTTTAGAATTCCATATCATATCAATTCTTGAAAAATACTTGTCTTTCTGAAAAAAACTGTATATTCTCTGGCGGAGCCATTTTTATATCTCCATGAATCTATTCGTGTCATTGTCCATCATCTCAAAAAAGGTCTTTGGTAATTTACCGTGGGAGTGTTTAATCCCCTTAGTAGTTAATCTATCCAAATGTTCTGTCTCCCCAAAAAGCACTGTCAGTTCTGAGTCCCAGCAAAAACCTCTTTTATTACAATAATGTGAATTTATTTCATTCACAGTCAGCCAATGACTTGGCAAAAGTCTTGCGAAGGTATACTAACGAGCTTGGACCTTTATCAATCCTGGAACGCTGCCTTGTAAATAGTTCCACACTCACTGCTGGCAGGGAAGGGCTGGATTATATAGACTCCACAAGATTGGAACAAACAAATGACCAAACAAGTGAGTTGTTTCCTGCAAAAGCATCCTCCCTTTTTGCTTCTCTTTTAATCCTGATGGGAGGGGCCATTCATCGTCCACCCATGTCGATTCTGAGTTCTTAATTGTGCCGTCCTTTTGGCAGTTCTGCACATGCACAGGCTGAGAACCAGTTCCAGAAGCTCCCCCGCCTCATTGCTGTCCAAGCCTGAAGGCAGCTGATGACTGGCAGTCTGCCCTGGCCCCATCTCTGCCTCTCACACAGAGCCTTCATCCGAGCCTTCCTCAGCCTCCAGGAATGGCCTGGGTTCCTCCCCAACCCCCTCACTACTGTCTGACTCTGCTGCAAGCTCTGCCAGCAGCTGGCAGACCACAACACCAAAGCTGGTGTAATCACTCCATTCCAATTCCCCAACATAAGCCAGTTTTCATACAAAAAGGATAATAATTGATACATTAGATATTCAAAAAAATTACTTTTATCATTTGGCCTGTATATGCCAATCACTATTGATTTTATTTCATTGAGTTCAATTTCTGCTACTACAAATTACCATATTTGCAATAAACCATTGTTTATGACAGTGTTATGTGAATTTAACCAAGTCAAACTGCTCCTCCTCCTCCTCCCTGCACAAATCTAGGTCCCCTTCCACCTCTTCCTCGTCCTCCCTTACTGAGGGCGAAACCTCCCCCTGATGGGGTACCTGATCCTGGGGCGGTTCCGATCTGAGTGGGAGTGATCTTATGGAATGAGAGTCGGATTCGGTGGCCAGCTGATATAGACCAGGCCTAGCCATCTGTTGGAGTCCTTCCGCAATTCCTTGGCGGATAGCCAACTCCATCCAGGATCTCAGTTGCTCCAGAACCTTCTGAATGAGAGGTTCCTCCTGGCGTAGGCTGGCGGCTGTGGGTGTGAAGGTAGCCTCTGGTGTTCGTCTGGCTGGTGTTCAAGGAGCCTGGTGACCTTGAGAGGGCGAGCTGCGCCTGGATAGGGAGGAATGGACTAAAGGAGGGGGGTTAGAGTAGAGGTAGAAGGAGTGGAAGGAGGTGGTATGGGAGGCACTGAGCCTGCCTGTCTGGTGCGTCTTATCTATTTCTTTTTTCAGTGCCTTGTGGCGTCTTAGGGCGTCCCTCTGGGAGGCTTTGGAGGAATCCTTAGCCTGCCTGCGCAGATGGTGGTTTTTTTATTTGGCCTTCAAAGAAGGGCCTCTGAAAGGATTGCCTTCTGCCATTTTTAGATAATTGAGGAAGATAAAGATCAAATATGAGGCGGTTGGAGTGCCTAGGGGTCGACCTACAACAAGGCCGGGAGCCCTGGGAAATTCTTTTATGCCCCCCCTTTTTTATTCATATATATATATGTATGTATGTATGTATGTATGTATGTATGTAAAATTTATTAAAATAAGAAAATCTTTCTCTGTCTCTTATTTTCCTCTGGTATTGTTATTATTGTTTTTATATATATAGGTTTCGCCCCTATACCAGACTGCCTTCCCAGGCAGAACTGGGCGGAAGTGGTGAGAAGTAAGCCGCGCCAGCTACAGCAGCCTGCGGCAGAGAACAAGCCTCCAACGCAACAGAGTAAATTCAAGGCTTTTATCGACTCTGAGCAGGCCTGCGGGTCCTGCTGCTTCAGTACGGGCATGCTGCAGCGATCAGATAGATAAGGGGAAAAAAACCAAAATGGCACCCAGCCATGAGGCGGCGCTTAAAATGGCGACCGCCTGCGATGTGGACTTACAGGGCCCTTCAGCAGCAGCAAGAAAAACTCCTCAGGGGCAATCCAAGGTCCCCAGGGGGAGGTCAGGAAAGAAAGAGGCAAATAAGCTTCGGATTGATAAGAAAGGTGGTGTTCGGGGGGGGGGGGGAACGGAGCGAATCGGAGTGTCTAAATAAAAACGAAGTCTGTTAGGCAGAACCAAGGAAAAAAAACGGCAGAAAGGCAATGAGGAAAGGGGGGGGGTAGTTTGTAAAGTTTGCTAGCCTTCCCCCTGGCACCCCATGGGGCCTGGGAGGGCTTCCCAGGGGAATCTAAAATCAAAACTAACTGCGCAGGGCTAAGAGAGGAAATAAACCAAATACAACCTGATGAGAAGAAAGATAGCGAGTCAAAATAAGGCTTTCCTGAGATGGCCAAGAGCACTTCGAAAAACACTGCCTACTCTGCACGAGGCTGAGCATAAACTGGGGAACGCTGTAATGGAGTCATGTGATGGAAGGAGGAGCGTTCCTCAAGAATTAAGCTCAGCCTACAACAGCAGAGACAGAAGCACTACCCACTCTCTGGATGATCCAAGCAGCTCTAAGGAGAAGGGTCAGGATGTTTTAGCTTCAAAACTTATTGTTGAAAAGCTTACAAAACATAAATACATTTATATTATTCATTGCCACCAATGAATATGTTACCTTGTCTTTAACTATTAAATTTGATTCAAAATCCTTATGGTTACTCAGAGGTAGGAAATTTCTGCTTTCTGATAAAAGTTCAAACATTCTGCATTGTTAGTTCTTTCTGCTGTTTGCAGAATTTGGATCAGCAAGCAAGGTGGGGTGGGGAATAAAAGAAAAGCCAAAATGTGACTCTCTGAGTTAATTGAACTTACACTGTTAAGTAACTTAAATATGAGAGAAGAATTGGGAAAAGTAATCTGTTTTTCCTGAGAATCTTTCTGCTTTTTTTCTGAAAACGTGAAGGAAAAAAAACATACTGTCAGATCCGAGTATCTGCCATTCTTCAATGGAAGAAGGGCGGGGCGGGGGGAGTTGGTAGAAGTAATCCTTTTTGATGTAACCTGAATATCTAAAGTCTTGTATTGAATCTGTATAACTTGCACGTGATATACAACTGCGGACTGGAGCCCAGATACCTGGAAACTTGTCACCTCTTGGAGAGATAGCAAGAGAAGAAGGGGCCATAAAAATTCCAGCTCCGAAAGTAAACTTCCTGGGAAACTCTTCTAAGCTACTTCCCAGAAAAGGTGGGGGTATTAACATGTTGTTTCTTTGTTTGACTAAATCCACATCAGAATAAGGGGAGGGGTTCTAACTCCCTTTATCTATACTGTATGCCTGGAAGCATCTTAGATTCTGCTTTGACTAGTACTGGGATCACTTCCTTTCAATAAACAATTCCTTCTGACGTCCTTAGCTTTCAGAAGTTCATTCTTATTCTTTGAAGGGAGAGGGTCTAGGCCTTACATAAAGCAGGACCTGCAGTAGTGGTCAACCTGGAGAGGAATTTTTTTCTCTCCTTCTATAGAGAATTTCATTCTACCAAAGGGAACCTGAGAAAATGTCTGAACATAGCAAGGAGCAAGGGGAAGCTGAATGCTGGGGAGAAACTTCGACAGCTACCCAACCAGACACTGACTTTGTGTACCCCATCGAAGACAGTGGAGCTGCCTGTGAAAATTCCACAAAGCCCTGGTGGTCTATAAGCATAGGAAAGAAAGACAACTGGGATGGAAGAACCAGGGGAGTAATCCTCACCCAGGGTAACCATAAACCCAGGTGGAAAATGGAGCTGGAGGCCCTCTCTTATCAGGAAGAATGGGTCAAGAAACCACTGGCAGATGACCGACTGAAACAGTAGATAAATCGTCTCATGAGGGAAACCCTGGAGGACCTCAATGTGAGGGATGAACTAGGTCACCAATGAAGGAGAACGAGTGAACCAGAAATTGAGAGAACCCGAGCCGTCACCCCTGATCTAGCTGAGAATGATGGAGCAATGGAACAAGTTGGCGCACCAGCAGCAGTGCCAGGTACCCAACCCCTTGCCTCTCCAGAGCAGGGGCCAACCCTGGCCAACCCAGAGACATACAACTGCAGAGAAAGATCCCACCCTTGGGGGTGAAATTCAATAGGGACCCCCAGAAACTGGGATTCTTCCTGGTGCAAGTCCTCACCTATATGCAAGAATATGGGCAGAACTTCCCCACCCAGAGGACTCGAGGCCCTAGAAGGAGCAGCTCCCAGATGGATAGTGACCCTCCACAATGTCAATGCCCCAGAATTGAGGAATCTCGATCAATTTATGACAGCCCTACGCCAATGCTTCAAAGACCCCCTTGCTGATCAAAAAGCCCACGACTGCATTAGGATTGTAAAGCAAGGCCGTTGCCCTGTTGCCGAATACACTGAGAATTTTGCAACCTGGCCAACCGAGTCAACTGGCCAGAAGATATCCTAGTCTGTTGGTTCAAAGATGGACTCAATGACAACCTGTACACTGCTTGCCTGGCCCATGGAGCTCCAAACCTTTTGCATGAATGGTACCTGATGGCAGAGGAGGTGGAGATAGACATGGCCTGTAACCAGTACTGCAGTGGCAGAGTTTGGAGAAGATTCCCACCCCAGGGGAAGCGGGAGTTTTTCAAACCCCAAACCACCATGACTCCAAGACCATCTGGCTGTTTTAAGTGTGGAAAGGAGGGGCACCGCGCAGCAGACTGCTGTTGAAAAACCCCTTCCAGAAAGCCAGACCACCCGGGGGGGGGGGAACCCTGGAAAATCCAACCCCCGAGGAAAAGAAACAGCTCTGAGAAGCCGTGAGGTTTCGGACCCCCTCCAAACCCAGAGGAAGAATCCCCAATGCCTCAAGGAGACCTGAGCCAATCTGAAAGTGATCCAGAAGAAGACCTGCTGGTAAGCGACCCAATCAAACCACTCACTCTACCCCTAAGACTGTTTATCCCCAGCCAAGGGAAGGGGGAGGAAGTAGCAGCCTTACTGGATTTGGGTTGCACCTGGTGCCTAATCAACCACACCCTAGTAGAGAAATTGGGAATCCACCTAAGGAAAATGGAAAACCCCATTGCTTTCTGCCAATTAGATGGAACTATAGCGGGGGAGGAACCAGACAGTTTTGCCACAGAACTGTTGAAAATCTGGGGAACCATAGCAAGATGGTTCATTGTAGTCCCAGGAATGGAAAGACCACTAGTCCTAAAGCTCACATGGCTACAGAAATGGAATCCAAAAATAAACTGGAAGAGAGGAACTGTACAATTCCAGGTAGCATTTGCAAACATCCCGGTGGTGGGGGGGAGAGAACAGAGAACCAGCCATAGCCAGCCAGCTGACTGAACCCATTAACATCCCCAAAGAGTATCAGGATTTATCCCAAGTATTTAGCCAGGAGGCTTCTGATGAACTCCCACCTCATTGTGCCACAGACTGTTTCTCCCCTTTCTAATCTGCTCAAGAAGGGGGAGAAGTTCCATTGGGGTGTTGAGGAGCAGGCAGCTTTCGAGGCATTGAAAGTTGCCTTTGCTTCCGAGCCTATCCTCAAACACCCTGATCCAGGCCAGCCATTTGTGGTGGAAACAGATGCTTCCGATGTGGCTGTTGGTGCAGTGCTCCTCCAGGCCTATGCTCCCGCAGGCACCTTGTTCCCGTGCACTTATTATTCCCGGAAGTTGTCGGCTCCAGAGCGCAAGTATATGATTTGGGACAAGGAGCTATTGGCAGTTAAGGTTGCTTTTGAGACATGGCAGCACCACCTGGAGGGGGCTCATCACCAAATCGAGGTTTCGATGGATCATCGCAATTTGGAACACCTACGTACAGCTCGGACATTGAACCAGCATCAGGTAAGATGGTCCTTATTCTTTGCTCGATTTGATTTCCCGGTGACCTATGTTCCGAGTGGAGGGAATCAACGCACCGACTAAAATGGCCCACTTTATTTTGTGTGCGGGTCTTCCATCGGCCAAGATAATGGCTCAATTGTTTATCTCCCATGTTTTCCAGTTGCATGGATTACCAGACCACATGGTATCAGATCAGGGGTTACAATTTACAGCACACTTCTGGCAGACCCTACTCGCGAAACTGCAAGTTCAGGCGTGTCTGTCTTCTTCTCATCACCCCAAAACTGATGGAGGGACAGAGTGAGTGAATGCTATTTTGGAGCAGTACCTCCGCTGTTTCAGCAATACTCAACAAGACAATTGGGTGGAGGTGCTGCCGGTGACAGAGTTCGCTTATAACAGTGCTCAACATGCATCCACCATGTGTCCCCTTTCTTTGCTAACTATGGGTTTCATCCACAACTTTTCCCTTTAGCCCCATTTGATTTCCCCAGTTCCGGCAGTGGATATGTTTTTGCAGGAGTTAAAAGCCATGCACCACATGGTCTGCGATCAACTAGAGAGAGCCAAGGAAGACTATAAACCAGGGGTGGGCAAACTTTTTGGCTCGGGGGCCTCATTGACTTTTAAAATTTGACAGACGGGCCGCCACCTGGTGTCGAAATGCCTGTCATTACAAGTCAAAATCAAATGAATGCAATCATTCAATCATTCTCATCAAACCTTAATTCTGTACCAATCTTCGGTGGGCCGGATTAAAAAGACCAACGGGCCGGATGTGGCCCCCGGGCCGTAGTTTGCCCACCCCTGCTATAAATGGTTTGCAGACTGACATCATCGTGATGTTCCACCTTTAGTGGTCAGCGATCGGGTTTGGCTCTCTACTCAATATTTACCAACAACGCAACCATTGAAAAAGCTCGATCACTGTTACTTGGAACCTTTTCTGGTCGAGGCAGTGATCAATCCTGTGGCTTATCGTCTTTCCCTGCCACTGACCATGCGTATCCATCCTGTTTTTCATCGTTCCCTGTTAGTCCCTGCCTCGCCTGACAGTCCGCATAGACCGGCTCCATCACAGCCAGCCCCAGTAGCCCCTCTGGGAGAGGAGGACTACGAAGTGGATAGCATCCGAGATTCATGCCAGTTGTGGGGCTGATTTCAGTATTTGGTGGCATGGAAAGGTTATGGACCAGAGGACTTCACCTGGGTCGATGCCACTGATGTTCATGCTCCTCGTTTGGTCCAGGACTTTCACGCTCGGTTTCAATGTCCTCATCTGGCTGGTCCCGGGGGAGGGGGCCCTGTGGTGGGGGATAGTGTCATGCCTCTGGTGGAGTCTGACTCTGAGGAAGAGGAGGAACAGTCAACAGAGAGTGGGAGTGTGGCTCCAGAGGTGGTGGAGGAGGCTGGGGAACGGCAGAGGCCGGCTGAGCAGTCAGAGGAGGATCCAAGCCCATTCCCTATCCATCCTAGGTCACACAGGGAGGAGAGGATCATGGAAAAGTGAGGTCTACTCAAGAGGAGATTGCCATGATCCTCCTCATGGCTTGCAGGTGGGAGGTATGTATATAAGTTTGCAACTGCGCAGTTAGAATTGCTGAAGTTAATTAGTGTTCACCTTGAAAGAGGCTTATCTTTGCTGGCGTTCTTCCCATGGACTTTCCTCGATTATTTTCCTGGAGTTTATAATTAGTTATCTTGGCTTGCTTCAGAACTCTCATCAATGCGGTTTGTTTTGGTTTTCTGTTTTCCTCATTATTTACATTATTTGTGACTTTAAACTGTGCCTAATAAAACAGTGAAATTAAATTGAAGGCTTTACCAGACTTTAATATATGTTTTGGGCTTTGGCTTATTTTGAGAGACTACAGGTCATCACACAATGTTTCATGTATTAGAATATGTGTTTGAGCTCGGTTTCTATTTTTTCTCCCCATTTTTGTTATAATTAATAATTTTTGCTTATGCTTGATTCACTGTGTTACAAAACTCATCATACGGAGTTATCTTTTTACATTTGCTATGTTGATAGTTTATTTTAAAACTGAAGGTTTTGCTTCTCTTGAATCTGCTGAAATTAAAAAGAAAAAAAATTGAGTAAATATGTGTATACTGTTTTTAATCTATTTTTTGTTCATGTGTGAATTTGTAAGAATTTGCTTTCATTTTTTTTTGAAAACAGTTTTATTAGTTTTTAAAGACAAACAAAACAAACAAAACATAAAAACATCCAACTTTTCCATAAGTATACAGTGTGTCGGTTGGTTTACCAATTTTTTGTGCCTCCATTTCATAGTCTCAATTACAATTACATTACATAATGACTCATATTCAAAAATTATATACCCTAGTATCACTATTAAACAATCATTTGACTCTGATTTTATTCATTCATGCTTTACGAGATAACTATAATTTACTTAGTTTATTTAATAGCAAATCATATAATCATACCAAATCTATCCTAAAAACATTTTATAAATATCAAATAGAAAAGAAAAAATGTCTCTTTATATATTCATTATTATCTAAGATTCTAAATATTCTATTTATTATGTTTTATCATCCAATCATCGATAGAAAAGATCCCAAATTTCATAAAATTGTTTATCCTCTTGTTCTCTAATTTCAAATGTCAATCTACTCATCTCAGCACATTCCAATATTTTCTTAATAATTTCTTCCTGCAATGGTATTTTCTCATTTTTTTCCCAGTTTTTAGCAAATACAATCCTAGCCACTGTGAATACATTTACAATCAGGTATTTCAGATCTTTACTGTATGTATCAGGTAAGATTCCCAATAAAAAAATCTCTGGTTTCAAGTCTATGTGTTTCTTTGTCATTTTTTCCAACCACATGCGAATTTTAGTCCAATATTTTCTAGCATCCTCACAAGTCCACCACATATGGTAATATGAGCCAGGAATCTGATGACATTTCCAGCATTTTTCAGATTTTTTCTTGAACATTCTTGCTATTCTTGTTGGGGGAAGGTGCCACCTGTAAAACATTTTATACAAATTTTCTTTATAAGCTGTTGACATTGTCATTTTATAATTTTGAGACCACAATTTTTGCCATTTCTCTAAATCGATCCCATATCCAAAATTCTTCCCCCAAGCAATCATAGTTTCTTTAACTTGTTCTTCCTCTAGCTTAATTTCCAATAAATAACCATATAATTTTTTAATCACCTTTTCATCAGTACCTGTCAAAATCTTATCTAACTCAGTCAACTTATCATAAAATCCCTTTGTCTTAAAGTCTTCATCATACCTTGAATGTATTTGCGCATATGAAAACCAGTTCATCTTTATACCTTGTTCCTCTAAGTTTTGCATTGATTTAAGTTCACCCTTTTCATCCAGTATTTCCCCATATCTAACTGTTTGTTCCTTCTTATAAATTATAGGATAGGAAAATGCTTCAATGGTCAATAACCAAACTGGAATTTTCAAATAACATTGTCTTTTAATCTTCTCCCAATTCAGCCACAAAGACTCCCTTATATGATGTCTTCTAAAATAGCCCTGTGTTTTAGTTCCCTTATACCATAAAAAAGCATGCCACCCCAACAACAAATCATGTCCTTCTAATGTCAACAATCTAGTCTTAGTGTTATCCATTCCTTGGCCCACGTCAAGTTTGCAGCTTGGTAGTACAATTCCCAATTAAGCAAACCAAAACCTCCTCTAACTCTGGCATCTTGTAGAAGTTTTAACTTTATTCTTGCTTTTTTGCCTTGCCATATATACTTCAACACAATTTTATTTAAGTCTTCAAAATAGTCTTTTCGAAGCCTAATCGGTATTGTTTGAAACAAGTATAAAATTCTGGGCAGGATATTCATCTTAATTGTTGATATTCTCCCTATTAATGACAATTGTAGATTTTCCCATTTCCTCAAGTCTGAGGCTATCTGTTGCTTAAATTTAATGTAATTGTTCTCTTTTAATGTACTACATCTTGGTGTCAAATATATCCCCAAATACTTGACCTTATTCGTAACTTGAATTTTCAATAGGTCTGCCAGTTCTTCTCTTTCTTTTAATAACATATTCTTTGTCAAAATCTTTGTTTTATCTTTGTTTATTTTCAAACCTGCCACCTCACCATATGTCTCTATCTTTTCCAATAGTTTTGGAGCTGTTTCTAAGGGGTCTTCCAAGATAAAAGCCAGATCATCCGCAAAGGCTTGCAATTTAAATTCTTCCTTTTTAATTTTCATTCCCTTTATACTTTTATCATCTCTAATATTTCTATTCAACACTTCCAGATAGCAAAGGTGATAGGGGGCATCCTTGTCTTGTACATTTTCTTATATTAATAGGGTCTGTGAATTCTCCCTCTATCATTACCTTTGCCGTTTGCTTATGGTATATGGCTTCTATTGCTTGAATAAATTTTCTGGCAAAACCCATCTGTTCCAATAATAATAACATAAATCTCCAATTCACATTATCAAATGCCTTTTGGGCATCTAAAAATATCAAAGCCATTTGCTTTTCGGGATGTGCCTCATAATATTCCAAAGTGTCCAGGATTACTCTCATATTGTCCTTGATTTGTCTCTTTGGTAGAAATCCATTTTGATCTGGATGAATAAAGTTATTTAAGTATTTTTTAAATCTTTCTGCCAAAATTGAAGCAAAAATTTTGTAGTCTGCATTTAATAAAGAAATAGGTCTATAGTTCTTGATTTGCGATGGATCAGCCTCTTCTTTTGGAATAAGTGTAATATAAGCTTCTGACCATGTTTTAGGTATCCTCTTTAACATAGCTTCATTCATGACTTCAAGCAATGGAATGCTCAATGATTCTTGTAGTGTTTTATAAAATTCTGCCGGAAGCCCATCTGGACCTGGTGCTTTCCCATTGTTTTGCTTCTTAAGTGCTTCAGTTAATTCCATCATTGTTATATTACTTTCTAACATTTTTTCAGTCTCTTTAGGTATCCTAGGTAAATTAGCATTCTGTAGATACTGTTTGACTTTTTCCTCATCAATATTCTCTTGCTTATACAGTTGCCTGTAGAAGTCTCGAATGATTTCCTTTTTCTCTTCATTACCATAGCAAATTTGGCCTTGATCATTTATTAATTGTAATATTTTCCTTGATTCTTTCTCCTTTCTCAATTTATATGCTAACCATCTGCCTGGTTTATTTGCATCTTCGAAATAGTTCTATTTAGCACTTCTAATTTTCTGTGCTAATTCTTCTTTCTCTATTAGACCCATTTTATGTTTAATTATGTCCAATTTTAATTTAACATCTTTTTTCTGTGGCATTTTCTGCAGTTCTTTTTCAAGTCTTTTATGCTCATCTTCTAAAACTTTAATAGCTTGCCTTTTCTTGATTCTTTTTTCTTATATAGTCTATTATCAAGCCTCTAGCATATGCCTTCATTGTGTCCCAAACATTCTGTATTGAAGTATCTTCTTTTTTGTTTTCTCTATAAAAAAAGGCCAGTTCTTTCTCCATCCATTGTACAAAGTCTTTTTCCTTTAAGATAGTATTATTTAACGTCCATCTCGATCTTTTTTTTGTCCTTTCCATTTAATTGTCATTGGATTATGGTCTGCCCAAGTACTTGTTTCAATATTTGTTTCTTGAATGTTAGATATTAGTTCTGTTGAGATCCAAATCATATCTATTCTCCATCGAGCTGCTCCGAGCATCCAGATTGGGAGGTGCTCCAGTCTCTACACTCACAGGCTGAGCTTCAATCTAGGAACGCTCCTCCCTGTCCATGTGACTCCCTTGGAGCGTTCCCCAGTTTTTAGCTCAGCCTCGCAAGCTTTTAGCAGACCTCCTTGGCCGATTCAGGAATCCAGCAAATTGTGTTCAGGTTTGAATTTTCCCTTTAGTCCTTGGCCCCTGCGCAACTGGGTTATTGCTCATTGTAAGAGGAGCGTTTTTCTCACCCCTCGGAGGATCGAAACGGGGGAAGAACAGCACCTTCGCGCCCCCCCCATCCTCTTTCTACCTGCCGTGCCTTGAAGCCGTGCTGCTCGCAAACAGCAGTTTCCTTATAACGTGTTTCTTCGCACGCTGTTGCTCCTTTCCCCGCAGGAACACCTTAAGTAAAAGGAGAATGATTCCTCCTCTCTGCCCCTCATTCCGCTGCGTTTTAAGCTGCTTTTTTCTTGAGGAGGCAAACTTCCGTCCCTGAGCCTTCGCGCTGGCCATCGGACGCCATTTTGGGCATTGCCTCATGGTGGCCGCCATTTTCTTTTAACCAATTTGCTGTGGTGACTGTTCTGAGGCCCAAAGCAGGACCGGAGGCCTGTTTAGTGCCCCTTTGATCTATTAGGCATTGTGGCTCCTAGCCCTATTGCCTGTCATTGTAACTTGTTGGCTATCCCGCAGCCGGCTTAGAGGCGAAGTAGAGGCAGTACCAATACCTCCCATTTTGGCTGGGAGGCAACTGCATGAGGCCCACCCTTCTCTTTTATTTTTCTCTGGCCTCAGCGTTCATTTGTGTAATTTGACTGCTTTTCTCTAATTCATTTAGCGTGTTTTTCTGTCCATCTGGAATTAAATACTACAGTACTTCAGTACTCTAGACCTTAATTGTACATATTTCCATTTCCTTTTTTATTGTTTTTATTTAATAATAATAATAATAAATGAATAAATAAATAGAAATCATATATTCAGATAATAATAATAATAATAATAATAATAATAATAATAATAATAATAATAATAATA
>NW_020769493.1:108155-138114 GCF_900518735.1 Pseudonaja textilis
GGGGTAGCACAACTAAAAGAAAATAAAAGAAAGAAAAACACACTGCACTTTATTTAATTATCCAAGGCTCTTGTTATGACTCTCTTCTCCACAAGCTTCAAAGCCAAGCTTCAAGTAATTAGTTATTGATGGAAGTCCAGAAGAGCACCTGTAATAACACTCACCCGTGCTCTTCCCTCTATCTTATCAAGTTACAATGTCCTTGAGAAGGAGTGTTTCAGAGTTCTCTCAACTTCAAATAAAATATTTTCAAGCCTCTAGTTGGCAGTGTTACAAAGTTTCTTTGTTCTCACTTCCCCCCCTTTCCCAGGGAAAACGTAATAAAAGTTAAAAAAAGAAAAGAAAAAGAGAATATATATAGTTTTATATATATATAAAACTAAAGGGAGCCTCTAATCTAAAAAGTTGAAAAATCAAAAAGGAGAAGAGAAAAAAAAAGAATATATATATAAAGGAAAGATCAGTCCAGTTAACAACTGCTAAGTCGCAATAAAACTCCAGTAAAAGAAAAAAAAAGGAATAAAAAGCCAAGCCTCACTCTGACATCTCTCTTTAAAAATTGCCGCTTATTCAATTTTGTCAAGAATCTTACAGATTTCTTCTTGTTCTTAGAGTGTCCTTTCAAATTTCAGAATATTAGTTAAAAAAAAAAGATCTCACCCAGCCAACACACTTTCTCTTTCGATCTCTTCCTTTCTGGAGCTGTCCCAACTTCAGCAGCTTTGGGGCTGCCTCTCTGCCGCCGGCAAAAGGGACTTCTCCTGAATCAACCAGGGACTTTGCGATGTCCCTGGGATCCACAGGATGCACCCCTCACTGTCACCGTCCCTACGGGATGGTTTAGGTCCATTTGGACTGACCAGGCGCGAAGATATCGGCTGCAATCTCAGAGCCCCGAGATTGCAAGCCATACCGTCAGCTCCGCCCTCTCTGAATTTGCTTTCATATTCTTATTATTCATTTTTAAAATATGTTTTTCTTTTTTCCAGTGCACCTTGTAATAAACTGCATTTTGGTTCCCAAAGTTTTGTTTTTCAGTTCAGGGCTCTGCATTGTGTATATAAGTTTTTGAAAGAGAACCATTAATAACTTCAATTGTAATATTGTGATGGAAAGGAATGAAAAGCAATTGGTAGCAGAGATAGTCAGACCAGGATGTACAAGAGTTAAAAATAAGTCAATAATCCATAGATGTCACTTGCTTCAAGCTTGTTGCATCATCAGCAGGTTTTTTTTGTTGTATATGCTACTCCACAAAGGCACGGAAATGTTGATGCTGTTCATCACATACATTTTTTTTGGACTAAAGAAAAGTTTTCTACTCAGAATTAATTTTCAAAGTGAAATTTACCTTGAAAAGGATAAAATATGCCTAATACGTTTTTTTTATACCTGATTAAATAGGTATATTTCAATCCACACAAATAGTTTTTGGTAGATGTAATGCCTTGCCAACAGTGAGTCATGTATTTAAAAAATTTTTTATAAGTGGCTGAAATGTGTGCCATTCTGTATAATGTCCATATTAATAAATCTTTGTAATACAACTGACCAAAATCAGTGCTTCCCCCAATACTTTCTCTTTATGACTTGAAGTTCATGGCTTATATCAGTGCTAAATTGACCTAATACAATATAAAATACAGGTAGCCTGCCCATTCATATCAGAAGTCGAGGATTACATTAAATGAAGCATCTAATGACTTCCCTGACACTGCTTTCCCCAATGCATTCATTAAATGAATGTGCGGGTCGTTAGGTAGAGCATGGGATGAGTCAGGGATAGGAGAAACCAAGGGAGACCTAGTTCAGGCACAAACACTCCCAGGAGGCCTCCCCAGTATCCTTTAGTTATTTCCTCATAATCCTTCTAAATTTGTTCTATTTTTGGAGCAAGGAGTAAAATACAATGGTACTTCAGTATTCCTTGTTAATTAGTTCTGGTAGGCATGATAAGTACCAACAGATATTTCCCATTAGGAATAACAGTGAGTCCCAAGGCAGCCAATACCAACAAATTCTAGGTTGTGCATTAAGTACCAAACAAACAATGAGTACCGGGACAGGGGTTTTTTGCATGGAAATGTGTTGAGTACCAAATTCAGTGAGTTTCAAAGCAGTTGAGTACCAAGCTACCGCTCTATTTAGCTAAGCTAACACATCATTTTAAACGGTAATGAGGGTGTTTCTGTATCAGTTCATTGCATGAACCTAATCAATACTGATATTATTGCTTAATACACAATGACTTGTTTGAAAAACCCTAGCATAGTTTGATACATAATTCAGCCACAGTATCAATCTGGTGAATCAATTCTTGATTCTTTTCAGATGAATTCTAGAATGGGAAATGAGATTTTGTAGAAGATAATACTAAAAACGTTAATTGGCCATATTTATTTTGTTATTTATTTCTTTTCCTCTTGAGAAAGAACTAATTTTTTTGCTACTTAAAACATAAAAAATACTAATAATCTTAGCAAAAATTAATAAAATTTAAAAGCATGTTCTCGATCCTGATAACAAGAAATAAGAATGTGAACTTCAAAATTGTCCATTGCAATATCTACTTTGGGGTTTTTTTTGGTTCTTGTGAGCTTATTCTAAATCATGGTGAAAACGCTTTTGTCTGTCAAGGCCTTCATACCTTGCAAATTCAGGAAACTTATTATCCAGCCCCAAGTTCAATTATCAATGAAGATCATTCCAGAAATCCAAACACCACTTGGATTTCTGAAATGATCTTCATTGCTAGTTAAATAATATAACAATCTTGAAAGTCTGCCAAAATAATTCTCTAGAATCTATATCTATTTATAAATAACATAGTTAAGGCAGTATTATTTCATGTTTCTCTTGATTTCTCCAGTAAGCTGTTCCAAGCATCCAGGTTGGGATAATACTTCCATCTGCTGTTCAATAGGCTGAGCAAAGTTCTCAGGATCCACCGCTTGCCGCTTGTGCCAAGTTTTAGCTCAGTCTGTCGTTCAAGCTAGACATGTATCGCTAACCAGGATTATTGGAACGCTACTGTTTTAAATAGATCTTCCCTCGAGGTTTTTTGGGGGATCCTTTTCGGACTGTTATATTTTTCTTTTTTCTATTTTGGAGGTTTTCTCTCTTTTTTTGTTAAAATGCTGACAACCAGTGTCGAATTAATAGCTGTCCATTGGTTGCAGCAGGCCCTTAGCAGCGGGCCATAGCAGTGCAAAGAACAGGAGCTTGATTCCGCTGCTGAAGCTTCTTTCTAAAAATCAGAGGGTTCACCAATACAGCTGATCTGAGCAGGAAGTGTATTGGTGCAATTCCACTCGGTGCATTCTTCAAGCTCTAATTTTCCTTTTTTCTTATTTTTCCCCCACTTGCACCAAGACCTCCCTTGGCTGCCCAAGACCTTTCAAACTTTGTGCCGGCAGTTTCAGCAGCCAGCGCCATTTTGGATTGGCCATTTCCCATGCACCCAATGGGAAATCTACAGGAGTTTCAGCCAGAACCTCATCCCATACATCGCATGGGGAAACCAGCAGAGGGTCAGGACCCTTACTCTCCCATTTCATCAGATGACACTGATTCCTTCCCGTCGGAGACAGAGGACCAACTAGACAAAGATATGTCAGAGGATGAAGGGCTAGCTCCAGAACAGCTTACATTCATGGGACTGTTCTGCCCGCATCTTTTCAAGTCCTTGTTGTTCAAGACCAAAAACACAGCACACCTTGACAGCCCTTCCATTTCTTCAGAGCCCGCCTTGAACATGGGAGAATCAGATGATTTAATTTTTTTGGAACCAATAACAGAGACAGAGGTCATACCAGTCCTGAAGATGTTTGTGGATATGGTCAGATGACAGTGGACCTCCACAGGCTCCTATCCCAACCCTATGGGTTATGATAGGACATTTTACAATTTGGCTTCAGATCTGACTGGGTTGCTTCAGACACCAGTAGTTGATGAACCTAACAGCTGTGGCCCTAGCAGCTTCCTCCACCATGCCCAGCAAGGCGGAGGATGTTTTGAGACCAGAGGATAAGAGGGCAGAGCTAGCACTATGTAGGGCACACCAGGCAGATGCCCAGGCTATTAAGATGGCCACAGTCACATCTTTTTTCACCTGAACCTCCCTAAGGTGACTATGCCACCTGCAAGATTCCATTCCGGCCACTAACATTAGAGCCCATCAAGACATAGCAAAATTAGTGGTGGCCACAGAATTTTCTGATGATGTACCCTCAATGCGGTAAAATTATCATCCCATAGCCTCCCAAATCACAGCCTGCCCCCTGTTATGGCTCTGCCATTGGCAGGCAGATACCAAACATAAATGGAAGTTGGCAGCTGCTCCTTTCGATGGACAAACTTTTTGGGTCAGCTTTGGATCCCATCCTGGTAGAGACACAGGACAGGAGGAAGATATTGCCTTCCCAGTCCTGGAGGTTCAATTATCACCCCACCCAGTCCTTTCGGAGAACTTCCTTTCGGACTCCTTACCAGGGAAACAACTTCCAAAGAACCCAAAGGTCCTTTGGTTTCCGTCAGGGACAACAAACTGATAGGACAGGGTTGAGAGATAGGAACAGGTGAGGAGCCCAAGCTAAGAGGCCCTTTTGTGGAGCTGGGAGCAAATCCTTTCATCGGTCCAAATGAACACCTAACAGACATTGGAGGCTGATTGACCTTTTCTGCCAATCAGTGGGACATGATTACCACAGATGCCTGGGTCTGGGAGACTATAAGATCAGGTCTCTCCCTGGAGTTCCTCTCCACACCCCCAAACTTTTTTATGCCTTGCTCTATTTCACGGGATTCCACAAGGAGGAACCTTATGGAGACTGCGATACAGCATTTGCTGGAGACCCCGGTATGTCCCATTCATCTGGTCCCACCACATCTCAGAGTGGTGGTGGAGAGCAATTCTAGACCTGAAGCATCTGAACCACTTTCTAGTATACAGGAGATTTAAAATGAGTTCCCTACAATCTATTCTTCTAAATCTCAGGTAGGGAGATGTCTTGACCTCAGTGGACCTGACTGAAGCAAATCTGCACATCCCTATAAACCTATGCACAGAAGATTCCTGTAGTTTTGTTATGCCAACCGCCATTACGAGTACAGCACCCTACCATTCGGCCTGGCTTTGGCCCCTGGACTTTTACAAAAGTGCTGACGGCCTTAGCAGCACATCTCAGGAGCATGCTGGTTCACCTGCAATGTTATTTAGATGACATTTTAATATAATCCCAATCTCATCTGCAGACAGAGATAGAGCTATGAAACATGGTCCGAGTCCTTCGGGATTATGGCTTTTCAGCCAATCTGGACAAAAGCCATCTGACACCTACCACTCAACTTCTGCACCTGGGCACCATAATCGACACAGTAAGGTTTTTCTCTCACCTGACCAACAGGCCAGCCTCAGGGAATTGTCCATTTGCATTTGAATTCTCAAAGAGTGCCCCTGGCCCAGTTATTTCAACTTCTGAGGAAGATGATTTCCTGTATTACAATAGTTCCTTGGGCCCACCTCCATGCCAGGACTTTGCAATGGTTTCTGCTCCCATTCCAGAGATCCAGCAGGAACAATTCCATGGCCAAGGTCCTGGTCCCACTGAAAGTTTTTCTTTCACTTCAATGGTGGACTTCCAGGAACATCACCAGGGACTGCCTCTTCAGAGAGCCACACTGATTGACAACTACTACCAATGCCAGCCTCTTCAGCTGGGGAACTCATTGTCAGTCCTTAGTAGCACAGGGTCGCTGGTCTCCAACAGACCTAAATTGCAGCATCAATTGGCTGGAACTCAGGGCAGCCCATCTGCCCCTCTACAAGTTCCAGCACAAGATCCAGGGACAGCATGTCCTTCTGACAGAGAATGTGGCCACCAAGGCCCACATAAATCGATGGGGCATGCATTCAAAGTCCCTCATGAGGGAGGCAGAGAGGCATCTCCAATCCATCACAGCAGAGCATATCTTGGGACAGCACAACATTCAAGCAGACTGGTTGAGCAGGACCACTGTTGATCATTTTGAGTGGTGCCTGCACCTGAGCCTCTTCCAGGAGATATTGGATTGGTTAGACAGAGACCCTCTTTGTCAGGAAGACAGAGGCCCTCTTTGTCTCATTCCAACCCTCCACACTGGGGAGGAAAGTCACAGCTTCAACAGTGGGTTTGAGCCATGATTGTGAAGGCATATGTAATACAGACATTACCCATGTCCAGAGGAATCATGGCATACTCCATCAGGAGTGCAGCCACATTAGTGGCTTGGGTGACACAAGCCGCTATCGAAGAAATTTGTAGGGCAGCAACGTGGTTGTCACCGTCATCCTTCATAAGACATTACAGATTGAACATTTTTGCCTTGGTGGAGGCTGCCTTTGGCAGACATGTCCTGCAGAGGGTTTACATGGTGAGGGAGACTCCAAACCAGATGGAGGCCCTCCCGTAAGGACACGCCAGCTTGGGTATGTCCCTGACCTGGATGCTTGGAACAGCTCACTGGAGAAAGGGTGTTGGTTCTTACCTGATACTCCCATTCTCTGGGAGCTGTGATGAGCATCCAGCCCCACCCAGATGACCGTCTGGTTCTGGGTCTGATCCTGGTCAAGCACAATGAGCAACGATGAAGGAAGAACAATGGTGTAAACTACCACTTTGACTTTGCCAAAACTAGGGGCAAGTGGCAAGGGGGCGGATCCTCAGAACTTTGGTCAGCCTATTGAATGGCAGACGGAAGTATTACCCTGAACTGGATGTTCTTCACAGCTCCCAGAGAATAGGCCTATCAAGTAAGAACCAATGCCCTTTCTCCTATGAGCTGCTCGGAGCATCCAGAGATGGGAAGTGCTTCAGTCTCTGCTTGCTTAGTCTGAACTTGAAGGAGGAGGAACGCTCCTCCTTCATCATGTGACTCTTCCAGGGCATTCCCCAGTTTTTGCTCAGCCTCGTGCGAGACAGGCTGTGCTCTCTCTTTGCTCCTTGGCCGAAGCAAGAAACTTGGAAATATCTCTTATTATTCAGCTCTCAGGTTTGATTTCTCTCCTTAGCCCCTGCGCATTGGTTTAAATTGGCATACTTGCCATTAAGGGGGAAGCGCAATTTTTTGCCCCCCAAGGGAGGCGAAGGGAGGGTCAGTAGTGTTTTTTTCGCACTACCTCCCATAGCCAATCCCCCCCTCTCTCTCTTCTCCTCTCTGCCTCGAATCCTTGTTGTTTTAAAAACCGCTCCGTTTCAAGGCGTTTCACAGTGTTTTGCTCCGTTAGAGCCGTACCGCATTTTTCCTCCCACCCTCAAATGCCGTTGCCTTCATTACCCAGGCTTTTACCTTATCTTTCTTGACTAACTGAGCCCCTGGCTTCATCCCCCAGGCGGGGAAAATGCTGCTGGGAGGTGCGCATTTTTAGCAGCTGCCATTTTGGAGGCTGCCTCGTGGCGTGTGCCATTTTATTTTTCGCTTTTCTGAAGCTATGAGTGAAACTTTTTCAAAACAGCAGGCCCCCGCCTGACTTTTGTCTGTAGCTTTTTTTCCAGATTACCTTGGCTTTTATTTAATTTTGTCTTGTTGGCCAGCCTCACAGCTTCTCCAGCAGCACAGCAGCTGCACACAGGCCTCGTGTCAGCCTGTGCAGAGAGGCTGCTGCAGGCCCTATCCTTAACTTAACTGGGCCTAGGCGTTTTCGATATCCGGCTTATTGGCTTTCTTTCTGTTATCCCAG
The DNA here is from genome assembly GCF_900518735.1 of Pseudonaja textilis. The sequence goes on from NW_020769493.1 coordinate 115,873, forward strand.
GAGCAGGGATAGAAACATAACTCAAACTTGATTATAGCATTTATTCATATTTGACACTATAATATTTTCAAACTTAAAAATATTATCACTGAGGTACGGCTCAATTCTCTCCTCTTTGGCTACCTTACATATCTCTATGTTGTGACTGGAAGGATTGACCCTGCTGGGAGTTTTGACTCTGATACCTCTGAAGATGGAAGGTTTGAGCCTGCTGTGAATGTGGAATCTGAATTATCAGAGGACACAGATGTGAGCCAGGAGGATGGGAGATTGTCAGAGAGACAGTCCTCTCCAGAACCTTCGACTTCGTTCATGCCAGCAGCTGATCCACAAAATGAGCCAGAGGCTTCTAGTGAGGAGGAAACTGAGGGATGTTGGCTTGACGCTAGAACTAGGAGAAGATTGAAACATCAATCACAATCTGAAAGGAGGCATCAAGCCAGACATTGATTAGAGAGACTGACACACCCATCCAGGGGATTTAAGGAGGCATGCTGACTCTCAATGTTTGCTTGGAGCAAAGTGCTTTGTTGATTTGAAAGGATACGTTTGAAGCGGCCGTTGTGATTTATGAACAATTCTGAATTGCCAGACAGATTCCGGGACTGGAAAACAGTACAGTTAACTCTTTTGAGTCTGGTTTTGTTCTTGTTTAAATATTTTGAACTCTGGAACTCTGGAACTCTGGATACAGGTGAGACATAACATCTCTCTCTCTCTCTCTCTCTCTCTCTATGTATGTATGTATGTATGTATGTATGTATGTATATGTATGTATGTATGTATATATATATATATATATATATATATATATATATATATATATTATGTCTCACCTATATTCATAGATGAGAAGACAAGGTTTCAGAATTCAAAATATTCAAGCAGAAACAAAACCGGATTTAAAAGGGTTAAATTAGCACAGTTTTCCAGTCCTTGGCAGACTTCCCGGAACCTGTCAGGCTAATCAGAATTGTCCATAAATCACGAGGCCCCTCCAAATGTATTCTTTCGACTCATCAAACACTTTGCTTCCAAGCAAAGCTTGAGAGTCAGCACGCCTCTTTAAATAACCTGGATAGGCGTGTCAGTCTCTCCAATCAATGTTTGGCCTGATGCCTCCCTTCAGATTGACGTTTCCTGGTTCTCCTAGTTCTGGCGTCAACCCACGATCTGTCAGTTTCCTCGCTGGAAACTTCTGTCTCATTTTGTTGATCATTCGCTGGCATGAACGAAGTCGAAGGTTCTGGGGAGGATTGTCTCTGCGACAATCTCTCATCCTCCTGGCTCACGTCTGTGTCCTCTGATAATTCAGACTCCACATTCACAGCAGGCTGCAACCTTCCATCGTCAGAGTCATCAGAGTCAAAACTCCCAGCAGGATCGATCCTTCCAGTCACAACACACACACACACACACACACACACACACACACACACACACACACATATATATTGAGAAAAAAAAGAAAGAAAGGAGAGAATAGAAAGACAAATTTTTCTAAAAGGGGGAGGTAATACTGATCAGGGACACCATCTTGCCAGATCGGACCCTGGGCGTGCCAACCGCCTCATTTCATTTCTTTATCTTACTCCAGCCATATTTAGGCCATTGCAATGGCAGATGGCAATACCTCGAGAGGACCTTCCTTGAAGGCAAAAGCCAAAACACACAACTTGCGCAAGCAGGCTAAGGAGACCTCCAAAGCGACCGAGAAGGATGCCCTAAGGCGCCACAAGGCCCTACAAAAGAAAATAGAAAGGAGATCTAAGGAAGCAGCCAAGGTGCCTCAGGTTCCTCCATCCTCCAGTCCCTCTACCTCTGCTCAACCTCCCCCCCAAATGTTTCCTTCTCCTCCAGGTGCAGCTTGCCACTTCAGGAACAACAGGCTCTGACTCCTGAAACATTGGCCAGAGGGGCTCCAGAGGCCACCTTCACCCAACTGCTGCCGGTCTCCGCCAAGACAAGTCTCTCCCTGAGGAGATCCCTGAGAAGATAAGATCCTGGATGGAGTTGTCTATTTGCCAAGGCATTGCTTCTGGCATCCAGCAAGCCACCAGGCCCAGTCTGTACCCGGTAGGCTCTGAACAGGAATCTCACTTGGTGAGATCCCTACCCAGGTCTGAACAACCTTTGGTTCAGGTCCCCTTACATAGGGAACCCCCCCTCCAAGAGCAGGAGGAGGAGATGGAAGAGGGGGAGGAGGAGGAGGAAGGTGATCAGCTCATGGACCCTCATAACTTCGATCTGGGGTCCATGCACTATAGCGAACCCCTATCAGATATGGATCCCCTAGGGGATGAAATGTCCAAGGACGAGGGGCTCATCCCTGACCAGCCCATTTTCACGGGCCTCTTTAAGCCACAACTATTCAAATCCTTATTGTAGAAGGCCAAAAATATCTCAGGTTTGAGTAAGCAACCCTCCTCAGCCCACCCCACCCCCTCTGGGGAGGGACCTGAAGACCTCATATTTAACCAACCAGTGGTAGAGGCCGAAACTATTCCAGCTCCCCCTGTCCTTGCAGATCTGGTCCAAAAACAACTGGCATCTGGAGGGGTGCCCCCAGCCCCCTCCAATCACGACAAAGGTCGATGAGCCCATTATAGGCCAGGCATCCTCCTCGACTCCTACTGAGACTTTAGAAGCCCTAAAACTGGAGGAAAAGCGAGCCGAGCTGGCCCTGCACAGGGTCCATCAGTCGGACACATGGGCCATAAGATCGGCTACGGCCGCATCTTTCTTCACTAGGTCCTCTATTAGATGGTTGCGCCAGCTTAGACAGCATGTCCCCGCCTCCAACACCAGGGCACACCAGGACATTGCTAAGATCACCGCCGCAGTGGAGTTTTCGGTGGATGCCACATATCACTCCATCAAATTTCCTGCCAGGGCAATTACATCACACACCCAGGCCGCCGCCTACTATGGCTCAGATACTGGCAGGCGGATTTTAAAAACAAAGCCAAGCTGGCCTCCTCTCCCTTAGTGGGGGACAAGCTATTCGGCCCCTCCCTGGACCCCTTACTTATGGAGACCAGGAACAAAAAGAAATTCCTCCCTTCCCTCACCCAAAGGTCAGACTCCAGACAGCTGCAGCCCTTTCGGAGGGGTTCCTTTCAGCCCTTCTACCTGGCCCCTTTCTCTCCCAAATATCAGAGGCCCCCCTCTTTCAGACCAGGCCAATTCCAGGATCGACCTGACTCGGGAGACAGGAGTAGGAGGGGTGCCCTTTTCGGGGGTCCGGAAGCAGACCTTTCCGACGTTCCAGGTAGACATGACAACTCTATCCCCATTGGCGGACGTCTAAAGTCGTTTGCCAACATATGGGATTCTTCCACTTCCGACTCTTGGGTCAGGGACACCATTAGGTTTGGCCTTGGCCTCGACTTCCATTCCACCCCCCCAAATTTCTTTATGTCATCCCCCCCCCCTCCAAAGACCCAATTAAACACAATCTGATAACTTCCGCCATCCAGCACCTGCTCAACATTAGGGCCATCCAGCCTGTTCAACCAGACCAACGAGGTCGGGGCTTTTATTCCCACCTCTTCATCATTCCTAAACACTCGGGGGGATGGTGGGCCATCTTAGATTTGAAGCAACTTAACCGCTTTTTAACCTACCGCAAGTTCAAAATGCACTCCCTTCAATCTATATTACTGGGGATCAGACAGGGGGACTTTCTCACATCCGTAGACTTAACAGAAGCCTACCTCCATATTGCCATTCAGCCTTCCCACTTCAAATTCCTAATGTTCTGTTACAATAACCAACACTTCGAGTACGTGGCCCTTCCCTTCGGACTGGCCTCTGCCCCCAGGACCTTTACCAAGGTCCTGGCTGCCCTGGCGGCTCATATCAGAAATACCCCCATCCGTCTCCAATATTACCTTGATGATATTTTGATTCAATCATCATCTATCGATCAGGCAGTCAAAGACACCCAGGCAACCTTAGATTCCCTTCAAGATCATGGGTTCATCATAAACTGGAAAAAGAGCCAGTTATTTCCCTCCACTCAGATAACCCACTTGGGGGCTATTATCAACACAGTGGAGAGTAAGGTTTACCTATCCTCAGAAAGACTCCTTAGTATTCAGAAATTGGTTAAAGAAGGTGCCCTTATTGGAATTGTCAAAATTACTGGGGAAAATGATTTCCTGCATTTCTATTGTTCCCTGGGCCCATCTCCACACCAGATCCCTACAGTGGTTCCTGCTCCCGTACCAGAGATCCGGAAGAAGCAATTCCAAGTCCCCAGTCAGGGTCCCGCCCAAGGTCCTCACGTCCCTCCTCTGGTGGTCTTCACTCATCAACAAGGGCTGCTTCTTCAAGGAACCTCAATGGCTGACTATTACCATGAATGCCAGCCTATCCGGATGGGGTGCCCACTTCCAGTCTCTCTCATCCCAGGGGAGATGGACTGCAATAGAAAAATCGTGCAGTATAAATTGGCTGGAGCTTCATGCCGTTCTCCTGGCCCTGTGCAGCTTCCTCCCCCAGGTACACGGGCAACACGTCCTCATTTTGACAGACAACATCACAGCCAATGCACACATCAACAAGCAAGGGGGCACACATTCAATCCAGCTGATGAAGGAAGCCGAGCATCTCTGTCGCTGGGCAGAGACCAACCTTCTGTCCATCAAGGCAGAGCACATATCAGGGCTATCAAACATCCAGGCAGACTGGTTGAGCAGGACCACCATAGACCACTTGGAGTGGCGCCTCCATCCATCCCTGTTTACAGAGGCAACAAGGATATTCAGGAAACCGGTGATAGACCTGTTTGCCTCCCCCCTCAATACCCAGCTCCCCAGATTCCTTTCAAGATACCCGTCCCAAGGAGCGGAGAATCACAATGCGCTCCACTGCCCATGGCCCTCAGGGCTCCTCTATGTGTTCCCTCCTCTGGCTCTGGTACCCAGGGTGATCCAAAAGCTCCTCCACGAAAAGGCGGAGTTGCTCCTAGTAGCTCCCTACTGGCCCAGACGGCCGTGGTTTGCGGACCTCCACACTCCCTCGGTGGCCCCCCCAGAGGATCTCTCCAGACAGGATTTCCTTGTCCCAAGGGCCCCTCCTGCACCTGGACCTGCAATGGCTCCAGCTGACCATCTATAGGTTGAGCGGAGCACTTTGAGGAAAGGTCAGCTCTCAAATAAGGTCATTGACACCATCCTAGCTGCCAGACGACCATCAACAATCCGAATTTATAATGCCACATGGGCTATCTTCTGTTGTTGGTGCAACAAGCTTCAAATCAACCCAGTTTCTCCCTCCATAGCTCAAATTTTAGAGTTCCTCCAGGAGGGACTTGACAAGGGGTTGTCCCCTAACATGCTAAGGCATCAGGTAGCTGCCCTGTCTTCTGTCCTTTCCTATGACAGTCTCAGTTCCCTCTCTCACCACGCCCTCATCCGAGCCTTTCTTAAAAAAAAATTATCTGTGCCCTTAGGGGCACCTGAATAATGCAAATGGGTGTAGAGCCTTTTTGGAACTGCTGAAAGGATTGTATGGTAAACAGGAGATAGGTGGTGTCGTATCCCACCCCCTCTGTTGAAAGAGGGCTGTTAGTCCTAATGTACTGTAGATCAGGGGTCTCCAACCTTGGCAACTTTAAGACTTAATATGTAATTTTCTATAGAATTCTTCCTGTTTATCATTCGGGGCATAAATTGCAATCAAAAGTATCTTTCTATTATTGTCCATTATTTCTACCATTAATATTCTCCCATCATCATCTGTATAAATCATTTTTGCTGGTATGGCCTCTTTAATATATAGAACCACCCCTCTTTTCTTAGATTGTGTCAAAGAGGTAAACAATTTCCCTAATTTTGGTTGTAATAACAATTGTTCATGTTGCTTTTTAATATGAACTTCTTGTAAACAAATTATGTCAAACTTTAATTTCATTAATTTATGGAAAGTCTTCCTTCTCTTAACAGCTGAATTCAGTCCATTTATATTCATTGTAATCAATTTTTTCTCTTCCATAATTATGTTTTATATTTAGATTTAACCACTCTCGTGGGTCTTGCCTCACGTTGATCTTTATATCCACTTGTCCACCTACTGCACCTTCTTCTTTTCCGATCTCCATTTGTTCCTCTTGGGATTCAATTGATGGGACCTCCTTTCCTGCCCCTCCTTCTCTCCCTCCAAGAACCTCTGCACAAAACAGTTCTGCTTTCTCGATTGAATCAATTCTATGTCTCTGTTCCTGCCACGTAAACATCAATCCTTGTGGGATCAACCATCTGTAAGACACCTCTTTTTCCAATAACCTTTTAGTCAGGAATCGATATTCTCTTCTCATCTCTCTCACTCTTCTAGGTATTTGTTTTAAAACCAAAATTTCTTTACCTTTGTATTTCAGTGGCCTCTCTCTTGCTACTTGCAATACTTGTGTCTTCATAGATTTTTTAACAAATCTAATATGAACTTCTCTTGGTAGGTTATTTCTCATCGCATATCTTGTAAAGACTCGATATATCTCATCTATTCCATCCATCATCTTCTCTTCTGTTATCTCGAGCGCCTCCGCCAAGATTCCTACCATTATCGCAGCCAAATCTTGTCCTTTTTCTTCTTCTATGTTTTGAAATCTGAGATAAAATTCTGATCTATCCAACTCCCACTTCAACATCTCACTTTTTTCTTGTTCAATCACTGTTAATCTATTGTCAATATTTCCAATCTTCTCCTCTCTTCGTTTGCCCCCCTCTTCCACATTTTGAAGTCTCTCCTCATATTTTACCATCATCTGTTGGATACTTTCCACTTTTTCCTCCATCCTACCTGTTCTTTGTTCAATAGTATCCATTTTTACCTTAAGATCTTGAATTCCTTGCATAATCATCTGAAAGGATACTCTTTCTTGTTCTTTTTCTTTATCTTGCTTTAACAATGTCTGAATTGAGCGCTGTCCAGATGGTGGGGAGGCAGAAGCAGACATAGAGGCACCCGAAGATATAAGTTTCTTACTCATTTTAAGTGGTTCCAGCTCTTCAAGTTCTTTCAAATTTTAATCCACAAAAAAATATGAAGTTATAATCCAAGATAAAAAGGCCAACAATAAAAAAGCCAATAGTGAGAGAAAAAAAAAAGAAAAAATTCTTCAAATTCTTCCTGATCTTAATCCAGTTAAAAAAAAATAATCCATAAAAAAGAGTAAAAGTAAGAATAAAAACCCAATAATAATAATAAACAAGACAAAGCCAAAAAAGGAGAAGGAAAAAAGAAAAGGAGAAAAAAAAACAAAGCAAAAACCAAGAAAAATAAGTTTCTTCAAATTCCACACCTTAGTCCAGCCAGAAAAAAAAGAAACCTCAATTGAAAAAAGGAAAAAGAAATAGTCCACTGATGTACATTAAAAAAAGGAAAAAAAAAAACAGGATCCAAATGAACAGGAGAAAAAATAAAGCAAGTTAAATCAAGATAAAATAAAAATAAAAGAAAAATTCAGAGGCTTCCCTTTGCAAATAAATCAGGCTTAAAAGTAAAGACCTTGATGTTAGTGGAGGGGGTGGCGGAACTCAAAAAAAGAATTAGAAAAAAAGAATATGCAACAATACACTGCACTCTATTTAATTATCCAAGGCTCTAATTATAACTCCCTTCTCTTTCCCACAAGCTTCAAAGCTAAGCCATAAATATCCAGAAAGACACCTGTAATAATATTCCACAGGGTGCTTTCCTCTATCTTATCAAAGGATGTCCTTGAGAAGAAGAGTCTGTTTTTTTCCAATTCAAGTAAAATATTTCCAAGCCTCTAGATGGCAGTGTTACGAAGTATCTTAGTTCTCACTTTCCCCCCTCCTCTCTGAAGAGCATAATAAACAAGGGAAAGCCGACGTGGAATACACAAAAGCAAAAACAAAATCAAAAGGAGCAACTTTAAGACTTGTGGACTTCAACTCCCAGAATTCTTTGCTTTGCTGGCTGAGGAATTCTGGGAGTTGAAGTCCACAAGTATCTGTTAAGTATCAATTTACACCCCCCCCAGTCCACCATTATCCCACCTGGGACCTCAATAAAGTCCTTCTCTCCCTCACCAAAGAGCCTTTCGAGCCCTTGAGGGAGACGGGTCTCCAATTCCTAACATATAAAGTAGTTTTCTTGGTGGCCATTACATCAGCCCGACATATCTCAGAAATAGCAGCCCTGTCTGTCAGGCAAGACCTCTGTGTCTTTCACGCAGATAGGGTGATCCTCCGACCCGACCCCACCTTTCTGCCAAAGGTTAATTCGGCTTTCCATAGAGCCCAGGAGCTCATCCTCCCCAATTTTTGTCCCAATCCATCGCAGGAAAGGGAACAATAATGGCACTGTTAGTCTGCTGTCAATATTTCCAATCTTCTCCTCTCTTTGTTTATCTTCTTCAATTTTTTGGAATCTCTCATCATATTTCACCACTATTTGTTGAATATTTTCAATTTTTTAATCAGTCTTACCTGTTCTTTGTTCAATATTCTCTGTTCTTTGTTCAATATTCTCTATTCTTTTTTCAATGGTATCTGATTTTGTTTTAATGTCTTTAATGGACAAATTAATGTCTTGGATTCCTTGCATAATTACCTGTAAAGTCACTTTTTCTTGTTCTTTATCTTGCTTTAACATTGTCTGAATTAAGCGCTGACCTCCAGATGGTGGGAAGGCGGAAGTGGAAGTTGAGGCGCCAGAAGGTATGAGTTTCCTACTCATTTTGAACGTCGAAATCTTCAAATTCAAGTAGCCAATTATAATCCAAAATGGGGGGTAGAAGTGGTAAAAGATAAAAAGCCCAATAAAAGGAAAGAAAAATTCTTCAGGTTCTTCAAGATCTTAATCCAATTATAAAATGGTCAGTTGTAATCCAAGGTAAAAAATGGAAACAAGAAAAAGAAAAAAGCCCAATAATAATAAAAAAAAGAATGAGAGAGAAAATTTCTTTAGGTTCTTCATACCTTAATCCAATTGAGAGGTCTCAAAAGTGAACAATAAAAAAACAAAGAAAAACCATAAAGATGAACCAAAAATATGAATGGCAAAAAAGAAAGTCCCAAAAGAAAAAGAAAAAGGAGAGATTCTGAGGCTTTCCCTTTAAAGCAGAAGGCAAAAATAAAAATATTACAAAAATAAAGATTTTTTTTCTTTTAAGGAGAAAAAAAAAGGAAAAGACTACAGTAAGACTGGTAAGGATGGACGGCACAGCTAAAAATAAAATAAAAAAGAACACACTGCACTTTGTTTAATTATCCAAGGCTCTTATTAAAAGTCTCTTCTCCACAAGCTTCAAAGCCAAACTTCAATTGTTGATAGAAGTCCAGAAGAACACCTGTAATAACACTCTCATGTTCTTCCCTCTATCTTATCAAGTTGCAATGTCCTTGAAAGAGGAATCTTTCACAGTTCTCTCAACTTCAAGTAAAATATTTTCAAGCCTCTAGTTGGCAGTGTTACAAAGTTTCTTTGTTCTCTCTCCCCGCATCCTTTCCCAGATAGAACGTAATAGAAGTTAAAAAAGGGAATGAATATCTATCATCTATCATCCATCTATCTATCTATCTATCTATCTATCTATCTATCTATCTATCTATCTATCTATCTATCTATCTGAAAAAAGGATTACTAAAGGGAGCCTCTAATCTAAAAAATTAAAAAATCAAAAAAGAGAAGAAAGAATAACTATATATATGAAAAAAACCAGTCCAGTTAACAGAGCTAAATCACGATAGAAGTCCAGTAGAAAAAAAAGTGAAAAAATAAAAAGCCAAGCCTCACTTTGATGTTTCCATTTAAGAACTGCCACTTACTCAGTTCTGTCAAAACTTTTACAGATTTCCCTTTTTCTTAGGGTGTCCTTTAAGTCTCAGAATAATAGTAAAAAAAAAATTCTCACCCAAGCCGACACACTTTCTCTTTCAGTCTCTTCCATTCCAGAGCTGTCCCAACTTCAGCAGCTTAATGGCTGCCTCTTAGCCGCTGGCAAAAGGGCTTCTCCTGGATCAACCAGGGACTTTGCAATGTCCCTGGGATCCACCGGATGTGCCATTCACTATCATCGTCTCTACGGGACGGTTTAGGTCCGTTTGGACCAACCAGGGGCTGAGATATCAGCTGCAATCTTGGAGCTCGATTGCAGACCGTACTGTCGCGACGTCAGCTCCTCCCACTTGACTATGTATCAGAATGGTCAAACAAATGGTAACTTCAAATCTCAACAAATAAAATGCTCTGTCTTACATATTGGCAAAAAAAATCAGAAAATAAAATACAAGCTGAATAGTCAAGATCTTGATGATGATCCAAGCTCTGTAAAGGACCTTGGAATACTCATCTCTAATGATCTAAGTGCTAGAGCCCACTGTAACTACATAGCCAAAAAGGCATTAAGAGTTGTTAACCTAATCCTATGTAGCTTTTTCTCTGGTAATATCTGCTAATATTGCACTACTAACTAGAGCATACTAAACATTTGCTAGACCAATACTTGAATACAGCTCATCAGTCTGGAGCCCACATTACATATCTGATATTAGCACAGTTGAGAAAGTCCAGAAATATTTCACAAGAAGAGTTCTCCACTCCTCTACTCATTATAGAATACCTTATGCCACCAGACTTGAAATTCTAGACCTAGAAAACCTTGAATTACGCCATCTTCGGTCTGATCTAAGTATGGTATATAAAATGGTATATAAAATCATACATTTCAATGTCCTACCTGTCAATGAATACTTCAGCTTCAACCATAACAACACAAGATCACACAATAGATACAAACTCAAGGTTAACCGCACCAAACTTGATTGCAGGAAATACGACTTCAGCGACCGAGTGGTCAATGTCTGGAATACTCTACCTGACTCTGTAGTTTCTTCCTCAAACCCCCAAAACTTTAACCTTAGACTGTCTACTATTGACCTCAACTCTTTCCTAAGAGGTCTGTAGGGGGCGTGCATAAGCGCACCAACGTGCCTACCGTCCCTGTCCTATTGTTTCTTTTATTTTTCTTATATTTACCCATTTCATGTATTCATAACTATGTACATACTTATACCTATTATCTTGTAAGCAATTGACAAATCAATTAAATAAAAATAAAAATAATAAAAAATAAATAAGTCACCTAATAGTTGGGTTGGAAAATATATAAACCAGGATAGACATTTTAATACTGTCTCTTTAAGAGAATGCTAAAACTGTAATTGGGTGTGGTTCCTCAAATGGCCATAAGATGGGGCCAGAAACCTGGGTTGTTTAATTCCTGTTCTGTTGTTCTGGAGAGTGTTGCCGTTCCTGTATTGACTGTTATTCTTGGATTTGATATAAGTCTGTTACTGAACTGTTTTTGATACTGGACTTCGTTATTTGGATTATCCCTGGACTGAAAACTGATTGCTTTAACCCTGAATTACTTGGACTGCTTGTTTGAACTTTGCTTAACCGTTTTACTGGAAGTAAAAACCTACATTTTACTGTACAGTTTATCTGTGTGCTAGTTGTATGTTATTCTTCACCACTCTCACTATGTCTCCCTGTGTGCCCTCATTCTCCTAACGGGGAATTACCTCAACACCGTTTATCGCATTTCACAATTCATTGCAAAAAGTGGTAAAAGCTATAACATTGGAGAAACAGTAATAATACCCTCTATAATAGAATTTATCTCAATAGTAATGCATCAGGATGTACCTGAAATTTTAAAAACGTTGCCCCTAAGCAATAGCACAGTAAAGTGACAAATTGAAGAAATGGCAGTTAATGTTGAAAAAAAACTTATAAGTATTCTCCAAAACTCTTCATTTTCCATGCAATTGGACGAGTCTACCATTGCAGATAATAATGCTTTATTGATGGCATATGTACATTATTTTGATGAAAACAATACATCACGAGAAAAAATGCTATTCACAATAAATCTCATTACAGATACAAGAGGATTATCTATATTTAATACTGTGAAATCATACTTTACAAAAAATATTTCTCTGAATAATATTGTTGCATGCGCTGCTGATGGAGCACCATCAATGATAGGTCACTATCGTGGATTTGTTGCTTATTTGAAGGAAGAAGTGCCAAATGTTTTGTGTATTCATTGTGTGCTGCACAGACAACATCTTGTAGGAAAACATCTAAGTACAAGTCTCCATTCATCATTAACTATAATAATTCGAGCCATAAACAAGATCAAATCCAATGCAAAAAACGATAGAATGTTTTGACAGCTTTGCCAGGACAATAATGAAGATTTTAGTACGTTACTTTTGCACACAAAAGTTTGGTGGCTGTCAAAGGGTACATCTTTGGCTTGTTTTGTAGCATTATATGATAGTGTCATACAATTTTTTGAAAGTAATAATGAGACCAATCTGTGTCAACAGTTACAAACAGTAAATAATGATGCCTTTTATTTGGCAGATATTTTCAAGAGATTTAAAGATGTCAATTTGCAGCTTCAAGCAGCTAATAAAACTCTTATAGGTTGCCAAAGTATTATGTCATTATTTATTGACAAACTTGAACTACTTCATTATACTCTATTGAAGAGAGAATTTCATCAGTTTCCTGAATTATCATCTATAAAAGATGATGTAACTCCAGAGGATATTGACAGATTCAGTAGCTACCTCAACAAACGAATTGGACATGGAAAAACAATTTGAAGATATTTTGAAATTGAAGGTGTATGATTGGATGAAAAATCCTTTTACCGCAAATATTGAAGAGGCTGATACAACTTGCCAAGAAAAACTGTTTGAAATTAGATATGATGAAGAAAGTAAACATAAATTTGATAGTGGTGGATATGAAAACCTATGGCAAAATAAAAAAATTGCCTGTCTTATATCCAAATATGTGGAAAGTGATATTCAGTTTATTGATACCTTTCCCTACCTCATATCTTGTGGAATCAGGTTTAGTGCTGTTAATCATATTATGACCAAAGAAAGAAACCGCATGAATATTTCTGAAAGAGGAGACCTTCATTTGTTCCTTACAAAAATTAAACCAGATATCCAATATTTAGTTTCACAGCCTCAGCCATCTCATTAATAATTTAATTAATTAAATGCAGACTTTGCTTTATGTCAGCTACTGGATTTTTTCCATTCAACCAAAAAGAATGAACTTCTGATCACTGGATGTTTCAAAAGGAATTGTGAGATGATTCCCGCAGGATTCAAAGCAAAGTCCAACAGCTCCCAGGCATGCAGTGATAGGTAAGAGAAGTTAGGACTCCTCCCCTTATTTTGATGTGTATTTTGTCAAACAAAGAACCAACATGTTAATTCCCCCTCCCCTTTTTCTGGGAATGATCTTTTTTTAAATAAAGTTTTATTGAGTTTTAACAAAACAAATAAAACATCTTATTTGAGTACAGCATGGTTCCGGGTTATCACATTTCCATACAGACACAATTTCATATGCATATTCATCTTATGTATTCAACTTCATATCTTATTACTCTTTTTCCAACTTCTCACTATTTCTCCCTTTACTTCTCTTAATTTTCTTTTATGGTTATCTCATTTTCTTCTTATTTGATTGTATTTCTTTTACCTAAATTTCTATATCTTTTTATTCATTATACTTATACTTTCGTCTGTCTTGTTTACAATGTTATATGTTCTCTTCCAACATTCTTAAAAAGCAAAATTCCCCCTATGATTGCCAATCGGAGTGCAACACCTTTAAGTCTTATTGTTATTATCATATGAATTCTCATTAAACATTGAATTTGTGCATTCTATAATTATAACATTCAAATTTCTAATATCTATTTTATACCATGTAAATCTCATCATTCAGACTTTGCTTGGTACTTCCCCTTGAAAGTGTAAAAAGAAAAATTCTAAAAACATAGCAAAAGCAATATATCTATATATATAAACATTAGTAGACAAAATAGTTATTCAAATTCATTCTAGTACTGGTATGAGCTTTGTAAATCTTTCCCATTTCTTTTCAATATTTATCAATCTTTGAGAACAATTGAAATGTTTCCCTCCCTCCCTTCTTCATTATTACATTAATTGTTAATAAGCATACCATTGGATAGTCATACAGTTTAATCTTATAAATGATTTACTATTAATAAGCAAAATAATTATTCAAATTCATTCTAGTAACTGGTATAAATTCCATTATAAATCTTTCCCATTTCTTTTCAATATTTTATCAATCTTACCATTTGTAATTGTCAATATAAAGGTTAAAAAAGGGGGCTTTTAACCTCCTTTTCTCTCTCCTTTGCCACTTAAAAATCTTTTTTCAGAAGTATCCCTCTAAGTACTTTTAGATTCATGGTACCTTGCTTAGATGTTCTCTGTTGTTTAGCTCCAGACTTGTGCCAGAAAGAATCCTAACTCCTTGGGATCCCCCCCACCCCCATATTTTACTTCCAATGGAGCACCTTTGGAGTTCTACACCTTCTGGCAATTACTGCCCCCGCCGGGAGTAGGGCTGGCGGCAAAACCCAAGACCACTGCATGCTTCTGATGTGGGAAGGAAGGTCACTGGGCTGCAGACTGCTGTGCCAAGCTAGAGCCAAAGGAGGCACCAGGAGGAGGAAGAAAACCTGAAAAAACTCCAGCAAAGCCTCATGAAACAGTGCTTAAAGCAGAGGAGGTTGTAGAGATCACCCCTCCAAAAGGAGAGGAGTTGGGAACTCCAACTTCTTCTGAAGAGAGTGAATCTGAATCAGAAGACGTCCAAACAAGGGCCCTATGACCATTCCAGTGAGATTAAGGGTACCCACGTCAGGAGCCAAAGGGGAAATGTTGGCCTTGTTAGACTCTGGGTGCACAAGGTGCATAATCAGCTTGGAGGTAGTAGAGAAAATGGGCTTAAGGCTAAAGACTTTAAAAATGCCCATAGCCTTTTGCCAACTGGATGGATCGGTAGCTGGGGTGGCCCTGCACATTTCATAATGGAACCAGTAGAAATGACGATGGGGAAGCATAGAAAGCACACATAGACTTTGTGTTTTATTGTGGCTCCTGGGATGGAACACCCCCTAATACTGGTTTTGCCCTGGCTCCGGAAATGGAACCCCCATGTCGACTGGAGGCGGGGAACATTGCGCATATGTACTGACCAAGCCCCAGAAGGGGAGAGGCAATCTTAACAGAAACCCAAGAATCCCACAGAGCTGGCCTCCACAGGCACCAAGAATCTGAGTGGGGAGGAGAAAATTCCAGAGGAATATTGGGACTTAAAGGAGGTATTCAGTGAGAAGGCATCGGAAGAACTTCCCCCCTATCGCTCAACAGATTGCAGTATTGAAATTTTGCCAGGAGTGAAATTCACAAAACCGAAACTGTACTCGACACTGCAGGAAGAGCTGCGGTCATTTATTGATAAAAATTTGGAATGTGGTTTCATCCAACCTAGTGGCCCCAGTATTATTCTGTAAGAAGAAAGATGGCTCTCTTCATTTGTGTGTTGGTTATAGGAACCTCAACGCCATTTCAGTAAAGAACGTGTACCCCCTCCCCTTGATGAAGGATATGTTGGCCCACTTAGCCAAAGGGAAATTTTTTATGAAACTCGACCTGACAGAAGCTTACTACCGAGTTCAAATTAAGGAAGGGAATGAATGGAAAACTGCTTTTAACTGCCCAATGGGCTGTTTCCAATTCAACGTTTTCCATTTGGCCTACAGGGGGGCCCCTGGAGTATTCATGCAAATAATAAATCAGGTGTTGCATGAACATTTATACAAGGGGGTGTTGGTTATCTTGATGATATTCTTATCTATATGGAGACTCGTGATGAACATGTGAAAATAGTGCGTTTAGTTCTGGAAAAACTTCGAGCTGCTGAACTGTACACAAAGTTATCCAAATGTGAATTCCACCAGCAGAAAAATGACTATTTAGGCTATCGCATATCACATGATAGCATAGAAATGGATCCGGGGAAAGTTCAGGCCTTTTTGGAATAGGCCTGTCCCCGCACCAGGAAACAACTGCAAAGTTTCTTGGGATTTGTTAATTTTTACCATCAGTTTATCCCTGGTTTTGCAAAGATTGCACTGCCTATTACAAATCTCCTAAAAACCAAAGGGGAATTGAAACTGAAACCTAGTAAACCCCTGGAGTGGTCTATGGAGTGTCAAGCTGCTTTTGAGAAGCTGAAATGACTGTTTGCTGATGAGCTGGTGTTCAAGTACCCAGACATGGACGCCCCTTTTGTAATTCAAGCCGATGCGAGTGATGTAGCAGTTGGGGTGGTGTTACTACAAGCAAACAAGATGAGGACTCTGCAACCATGTGCATATACTTCCCGTAAACTAACTGAGACCGAGAAAAGGTGGGCCATCTGGGAGAAAGAAGCTTTTGCTGTTTGCTGGGCTCTGTTAACCTGGAGGCATTTTCTAGAAGGGGCAAAACACCCTTTTGAGGTGTGGACAGATCATAAAAAATGGAGGCTTTAAAAACGCCTTGGAAACTGTCTCCCAAGCAAGTTCACTGGGTGCAGTACTTTAAACTCTTTAATTTTTCATTGAAGTACATTCCAGGGGGGAAGAACTTCATGGCGGATGCTTTATCTAGATTACCTCAATATAATAGTGCCCTCCCAGAAGTGGTTCTGCATATTGTCCCCATGAAACAGTTGGCGGCTCCAGTGGTTACCAGAGCCCAGAAAAAGAAGGAAGTTGAATTATCAAATGATTTATCTTCCCAATTAAAAGAAGCTTGGAAACTTGATGATTGATTCTTGGCTCATTCAAATAACTGTACAGTTAGAGATGGATTGGCATGGGTGCGGGCCAAATTATATGTTCCAGAAAAGTTGAGAAACTAAATATTCCAGCAAGCTCATGACTCTAAAGTTGCTGGACATTTTGGATTTGTGAAAACCTTACACTTGGTTAAAAGGCAATTTTGGTGGCCTACCTTGAAAAAAGACATTGAGGCTTATGTGGCTAGTTGTCCTATCTGTGCCTCAGCCAAACAGCCACTGGTAAACCAGCGGGTTTGCTACAAAATGTGGCTAGGCCAACTGCTCCATGGAAATACATTTCTATGGATTTTATAGTGGAATTACCTGAAAGTTGGGGAAATACAGTTATCTGGGTAGTAACAGATTTGTTTTCCAAACAGGTACACTTCATACCGTATGCAAAGATCCCATCTGCGAAAACTTTGGCTAAACTATTTTACATATCTATAGGTTACATGTGTTCCTGAACGCATAATCTCAGATAGGGATGTACAGTTTACCTCAAATTTTTGGAAGGTGTTCCTGAAATTATTGGGCTCTGCCCAGGGCTTTAGCTCTGCCCACCACCCACAAACCAATGGGGCTTGTAAGAGAGCTAACTCTGTATTGGAACAGTATCTTAGATCTTATATAAATTATCAGCATGATGATTGGGCTGACCTATTGCCATTAGCTGAGGTGGCATATAACAATTTGGTATACAGCAGTACTGGGTTTACTCCATTTAAAGTGGCTTTGGGACAAGACTTTGTACCTATACCCGAGCTTCCACAGGAGAAACCTAACATTCAGTCACTGAATGAGTGGATAACCCAACTCCAGCTTACCTGGCCTGTTACCCGTAAAGCATTAGATGATGCTCATCAAGCTCATAAAAAATTTGCAGATAAAAATAGAACTCCACAAAAACCATATCAAGTGGGTCTTATCCACCAGATATTTTCAGACTACACAAAAATAAAAAAAGCTTGGACCTAAATATGTTGGACCTTTTCCAAATGAATTGTGAATCCTGTGGCAGTCCAACTGCAATTAATGAAAACCGTCCAACGAATCCACCCTGTCTTCCATGTTAGTTTGTTAAAACCTGAACCTACCTCCGACCTGAGACTGGCTCAGGTCAATTCCCCCCCCCCTCCATGCCTTTGCTAATTGAAGGTGAGCAACATTTTGAAGTTAAAGAAATCTTGAATTCTAGGAAACAAAGAGGTCGACTTCAATATTTAGTTGTTTGGAAACATTTTGCTCCTTCCCATTCCGAATGGGTGAATGAGAAGGATGTTCAAGCTGCTAAGCTTGTCAAGGCATTTCGTACGAAATATCCTGATAAACCCTGAACTTGAGTATTACGATGTTATATGTATATTATTCTTTTATCTTGTATTCTTTCTCTTTTTCAGGACTAACGCCTCTTTTTCAGGGGAATGTCAGCCTTCAAGATTTTCTTCCTTTGCTTTGCATCTTTCGGCTGTCATAAGTAATGGGGGGAGGAGGGAGGACATGATTATGGGAAGTGAGCTGGAGGTTTTACAAAACAGAACTGTATAAGTTGGGGGGGAAGTTTCTTGCTTAGGCTTCTAGCCGATGCTATGCACAGCCGCAACTCTTTATCAAAATATGACAAGGTCAATGGACAGAGGCCTCATCACCACCTGGATGATGCTATACACAACTTTTAATTGGATGAGCCAATTGAAATATTGGGGGTGGGAATGTTGCCATTACTTTGTATATGTGATTTAAGTGCTCATTTTCTCAGATTCAGAATTCTTTTGTTTCTGCCACTTGATTTCCAGTAAAAGATATATTTTCTCTAATTAATGGAGTCTAAGTATTTCTTTCTTGGATTTTGAATGGAGCACCATCTGACACATCTACTTGCTCGAAACGGATTGGGTGGGTCAGCTTTTTCACTCTGATCCCCAGTTTCAGGACCGTGGTTAGGTTGATTAGGCACCTAGTGCAGCCTGAATCTATTAGGGCTTGGAAAGTCCCCTGAATTCCTGTTTTTGGGGGCGTGAGCCATATTGGGAAGACGAAAGTCCACTCACCATCATCGTCACTGTCATAAGAATCTGGCAATTGATCACTGTTCAGGCAAAAGGTTCTCCCATTGATTCTCCTGAATTCATGGATGTGTTCCTTGATGAACTGCCCTCCCTGCTTTAGGCTGCTGAGCTCATCTTCCGTGTTATGGGTCCTTCTCTGCCTCCTCAAATCTGACCTCTAGCAGTTGTAGGAAGTCATCTACATCATGTAGTTGGGGGCCCCTTCTCTTGTGGATGGTTGCTAGCCATCCTCTTGCTTCTCCCTCTAGCCCCTCAGAAATGGCATTCACCATGGCTCTAGGGGAGGGATAGAGGTGTCCATAGCATTCCAGGTGGATCTCAGATGAGTCAATGAATAAAGCTGGGTCTCCATCAAATTTCCCCCTGAACCAGGGCAGTTCATTGGGCTCTTCTTCTTCCTCTCCCTGTCGCCCTCTGTAAGCCTGCACTTGAGGTGGCTGACCTTCCGCCCCAGCTCTAGTTCGCACAGGGGGAAGGGACTGCCTGCTGCATGGGGGAGGCACTGGCTGCTACTGTGGGCTCTTTTTTTCCTGGTATGTAGAGAGGGAGAGCTACGGTCTTGCCTGCTTCTCCCCACTTCAAAAGGCCCTGTAAAAATTCCCCTCTGTTTTGGGTGGCAGGACAGGCTGTCATCACGAATGGTGGTCTGTTCATATCCCTCCCTCAGCTGCTCTATGGATCTCCCCAGGGATTCCATCAGGTACTTATCTGGTTTTGTCCCTCCCAACAGAACAGGTTTCTCCTCTGAGTTGAAGAGGAACTGTCCTCCTTCTGTAATTATGCTATCAGTTTCTGTTTACTTCTGGCTGGAAGCCAAGCTTTCTCCTGATAGCCTCCGCCATGGCTGCCTGAGTTTCTGTCCATGCACCCCAGATGTCAGGGAGCGATGGAAAAGGCCGGGACACAGGCACCCCAGTGATTAATTAGGAGAGTTGGCTATCTGTCAGAATTCCGGCAGTTACTCCAATTAAATCATGAGCCTCAAGTCACACTCCCAAAACTAAAGATTTATTTGAAGTTAACATTCTATGTCTGGCACTAATCTGGGCGTAGCCAACTGTGAGATACATAATTCACTGTCACCCTTGATCCTGCTTTCCCCCCCAACCCTCTGGGTGTATCATCCAACAAAAGACCTCCATAGCCAAGAGTCATCAATCATGCTCTTTAATTTGATTTTTTCACAGCAGAAACTTCAGTCATCTAATTAGTCTTTGAAGAAAATATGAATGGAATGTACTTTCCATTCCACAATGTTGCCTGCTGTTTGAAAACACCCCCCTTCTTTCTGTTGTCAACTATAAAATGTGTATACAAAATGTTTTATGAGTTGACAGACATATTCATAATCAAGTCTAACCTATTCAATATGAAGCTATGACTTTTATTTTATTGGATAACTACTTATATTTCCAAAGTAAGAAACAGACTTTACTGATTATTGGAGCATAATCACATACATTTGGACATACCTGAAGTATTTGATCTTGTTTTCAGCAAAAACTGAGTGTTAAATAACTAAATAATATGTAATGGTTTGCTAGCAAGTGGTACAATGATAACTAAATTACTGTATTTTTATGCAGACCTGGAAAAAAATCCTTGAAAATGAAAACATAAAGAAGCAGGAGGCTGTCATCCAAAATAAATGGGTTAGGAGGAATACATCAAATGAATTAGTTTTTCCTGCAGAAGACACAGTAAAATATACTTTCTTCCAGAAAATTGTAATGGCAGCTCAGAACTGGTTTACTCTTTTTGATTGGTCTAAAGGACAAAATCCAATTTCAATTCCATATTCTCTAAGACAGTAAGAACAGATTGTTATCAGAGACAACTTTTTTAAATGAATGCTTTATTAAACTTAGGAAATATTTTAGTATGAGTTGGAGAAAAGAGCAGTGATTTATATTTATAGTTGTAAACTAGACAACCCTTGACTTATTGGTATTACTGGTATTATTGGTTTTACTGGTATTTCCTTATCAGATTTCTCAGTGTTTTCAACAATAGTGAAGCATCTAATGTATTGCTTTCAGTGGAAAAGTTCTTAAAAATTCAGGAAGATGTTCAGAGATTTGTCTATCTTGAAAACAATCCATGTATAGCAGTCAAACATTTGAGCATGGGAATGTTTTACTCCCTTTTGTATTATGCCATAAAACCTTATATAAAATTTGCCAAATTCCCATTCCATGGGAGTCATGGATTCTGGATTGTGAATGCATTCTGTAACTTATCCCATTTAAGGTACATTGGTTTATCACTGTTGCCCTATGATGTACCATTTCACCCAGTTAAAAATTACACACAGACAAAGAGTTATGCACAGATAAATATAAGAGTTTCGATAGTATATAAATTATTAAAAAATAAAATATCAGTTTCATTGATAGTTAAAAGAGGCATATGTCAGCGTTCCAGGAAACCTCCATTCCAATCAGTAACTCTGAGACAGACGTCATCTCAAAAGTACCTTTATTAGACTAGCACCTGGCACATCTGTGGAATCTCAAAACGAAAAGTTTTCCGGATTTCCCACAATGTCCCAAATTACAAACCATCCCTTTTCCCTCATTATCGCATCACATGAACCAATCCCAAAGTAAGTTCCTTTTTGTTTCTGCGCCATATTTTTATGTATGAGTTGACCAGCCCGTCAGCTTTGGAAGCCATATTTAGAACCAGAAGCTTTCCTGTGCCTGGAAAAGTAGGGGGGATTTTAGAGTGTTGGTAGTTAGACATAATAGCATTCTTCTTTTTGGTCAAGGTCATGTTATTCTTGCACCTGGAGAAGGAGTGGTTGAAGGGATGTCTCAAGTTGGGACAGTTGATGATTGGACCATATAATGGATTGATGGGTTGGGTTTTGACTTTTGAATTACTAAAAGAAAACCTAGAAGTCTCAGATTCAGGTTTTCCCAGATGTGCTAGTAATACCTACTCTAATAAAAGGAAACTGAGAAAATGCCCTTCTTGGAGTTTTTGATTGGAGTTGGATTTTTCTGGAACTTTGACATTGACTATGCATAGTGTTCTATTCATAATGTATCTTTTTAAATAAAATAATATAAATGTTCATCCTATTTGGTTAAATTAATTACTAGTGTGGTAATATATTCATCATTTTCTGTAAATCCTTTGTATAGCTATTTTGCATAGATCTAGGGTTTGCAAACACTCCTGGTGGGGGCAGTATTTGCCTTTGCAATGGGTGTTTCGTCCTGTTTTGATCTGCAAAGCTTAGAAGGACCAGGAATATAGGTGAAAGTTCATGGTACGCAGCCGAGCCATTCCCATGGGACCTTTCGTGCCTGTATGTTCTCATGGGACTTTCCACAGCTGCATATTCTCATTCGGTTGAGGTCATTTGTTATTGATTCTGTACTTTGATTTCTTTCTTAAATAAATACTGCTACCTGAGTTTACTCGGGGCTGGCATTTGCTCAGA
>NW_020769493.1:138514-156554 GCF_900518735.1 Pseudonaja textilis
ACCACCACAAGTGGTGACCCCGACGTGATAGTTTGGAAGAGCTATACGTTCCGACGTGATAGCTTGGAAAGGCTATACGTTTCCCGCATCCTATACTCATCGTCGTGGACGTCGACTGGGCCCTCATCTTCTTCGCTGGACGGAGATAGATTCTTTTCGTGAGTATGGGGGGAGATCTCTTGAAGGCTCAGAAAGAGCACATCAGGGAATTGAGAGGGATCACTGGGAATAGTTTTGGTTTTGGAGCTCATAGTAGAAGACATGCCGTAGGAAAGAAAGAAATTGAGGACTTATTACAGTATGTTTGGAAACATATTCAGTCATATCCAGAGGGAGGTAGTATTAAAGTAGAGTCCTGGAAAAAGATAGGGAAATTTTTGCACGAAGAACCTCGTGCCCCTTCTTCAATTTTGTTAACCTGGAGGGTGGTTATGGATGCGTTAGCTACTCATGAACAACCGCTCCTAGCACCCCCCGAAGAAGGTTTGCCGCCTTACCATGCGGTACGTTTATTGCCGCCGACGGCACCTCCAGATAAATCCAGAGGACTGTCAGGCGCTGAAAATACTTTGTCAGAAGATAAGAGTTTGCCTTTAAGAGTTCAAGTAGATGCAGTTACTGCAGCTATTCAAGAAGCAACAAATAGAGGGGAATTATCAGGAGATGATTTGGTGGAATTTGGAGTAGAGATTCAACTTAATCCAGTAGAAATTGGCATGGACGCTGCATTAAATCCGCAGTGGGAGTGGAAGCCTTTACCTCTCAGGATTTTAAAGGAAGTTAAGCAAGCAGCAAAAGAATATGGTGTTAGATCGCCATATGCTCAGGCATTGTTAGAAGCAGTTGGCTATGGAAATAAAATGATTCCGGCTGACTGGAGAGCTCTGTTGAATATGATTTTAACTCCAGCTCAATATTTGGTGTTAGATCAGAAATGGAGACAGCTGGCAGTTCAGAGGGGAACAGCAAATGTTACCCCAGATCAGCTTTACGGAGCTGGTAATTTTACAACAGTAGAACAACAGAGAGATGGAATGCCTGAGGAGGGGTTCGTTCTTCTCCCACAGTTAATTTTTCAAGCCATGGGGGCTCTCCCTGACGGCGAAGGTGGTGAGAAGACCTTTACTAACATTAAACAAGGGAACAATGAACCCTATGAAAATTTCATTAGCAGATTGAAAGTGGCTATTGAAAGGCAAATTGACAATCAATTCGCCCGGAACGAATTGCTTTTGAAGTTAGCAGTAGAACAAGCTAACACAGATTGTAAAAAGATTTTGAATCCATTTGTAGCAAGTGGAGAGCGAGAGATCGCAGATTTGATTAATGCATGTAGGAAGGTTGGGAGTCAGTCTTTTAACATGGAGATTTTAGCTCTGGCTCTGCAGGCAGGAAATGCTAAAAAGGGAACTTGTTTCAATTGTGGGAAGCCTGGACATTTTAAAGCGCAATGTCGGGCTCCTGGAGGGGGTCAAAGTCAGCAAAATAAGAGATTAATGGGACAGGGTGTTCGTCCTAAATCAGTGTGCCCGAAATGTAAGAAAGGATATCATTGGGCAAATCAGTGCAGACTTCATTCTGAGGGAAAAAACTAGGAAGCAGGGATCGGGGCATTCTCCCTACTCTAAAGAGTGAAGTAATGTCCGAAGGGTTGGAGCCACCAGAGAGAGGTAGGGATCAAATATGGTCACCAGCTACAAAAGGTTCAGCAGGAATTGATCTTCCATTAGCTGAGGATTTGGAATTAGGATATCCACATGTAGTTTGTTTAGGGTCAACGGATTTCTATGGACCGTTGCCTCCGGCTTCTGTGGGTCTTCTTCTTCCTAGATCATCGGCTCATAAGCATAAATTGTTTGTGGTTCCTGGGGTTATTGATTCGGATTATGAGGGTCAGATCAAAATTCAAGTTCATTCACCTGTTCCTCAATCTTTGAAAAAAGGGGATTGTTTTGCACAGCTTTTAGTTTTGCCATATATGTCTTTGGGGGAGTCGGATATAATTCGTCAGGGTGGATTTGGATCTACAGATATGTTTAGTGAGTCTAGTGTGTTTTCCATCATGCAAAATGTCAAGGCTGATCAGAAACCAAAATTAACTCTTTTGGTTGAAGGCAGACAGTTTATTGGATTGCTGGACACTGGAGCAGATGTCTCGGTGATTAGTGAAAGTGAATGGCCTAGGGAGTGGCCGACGGATTCTACACCGTCTGTTCGAGGAGTCGGAGGACTTCAAGATGCACGGGTCAGTAGGAGGATTCTTTCTGCCAAAACAAAGCAGGGAAGTGCTATTGCACATTTCCAACCGATTGTTTTGCGCCTTCACGTTAACTTGTGGGGCAGAGATTTGATGCAACAGTTTGATACAAAGGTTGTCATTCATGATGACTGAACACCCACCTGTGGAGTTATTAAAATTACAGTTACTCCAGCAGGACCCAGTATGGATAGATCAATGGCCTTTGACTAGTGAGAAATTAGTTCATTTACATGAATTGGTTCAACAACAATTGGAAAAGGGACATATAGTGCCTACCACTAGTCCTTATAATTCTCCAGTCTTTGTTATCAAGAAGAAATCTGGTAAAATGAGATTTCTTCATGATTTGAGAGGGATAAATGCAATTTTAAAGCCAATGGGCCCACTACAGTGTGGGACACCTAATCCTAATTTAATACCTGATGGATGGAACATAAGAGTGTTAGATTTGCAAGATGCTTTCTTCTCCATTCCTCTGCACCCTGAAGATGTAGATTTGTTTGCTTTCACTATTTTGAGTATAAATCAGGGGCAGCCCGCTAAGCGATATGCATGGACTGTCCTTCCACAGGGAATGTTAAATAGTCCTACCATGTGTCAAATGTTTGTAGATTGGGCTTTGCAACCTTTCCGGAGTAAATTCCCGGATTGGAAGGTTTATCATTACATGGATGATATTTTGATAGCTGCTAATATTTCTGATGCTGCAATGGATTCTGCTGTCATTCTTTTAACTGCTATGCTGAAAGAGAAAGGGCTGATAGTCAGTCCTGAGAAATTGCAAAAGGAATATCCTTTTGCTTATTTAGGTCATAAATTATTCCTGAGTCACATTACACCTCTGAAATTGGAATTTGTTCTTCCTGATCCTTTAACTTTGGTAGGTCTACAACAATTTTTGGGTCATATAAATTGGATCAGACCGTATTTGGGTTTAACTACTCTTCAATTAAGTCCTTTGTTTCAAGCTTTGGCTAGTGCTAAGCAAGCATCTGACATAATAACCCTGAATAAAGAACAGAAGGGGATTTTGTCATTGATTGAGCAAGCTTTAAGCCGTAGGTGGACAGATAGATGTTTGCCAGATTGTCCATTATCAGTGATTTTAATCTCAGAACGAAGGGCTACTGCATTGATAGTTCAGGTAAAAGAAAAAACAGCTTTAAGGATTCTGGAATGGATTCATTTGTCTCATACACCATCGAAATCCATAAATTGTGTCACAGAACAGCTCGCTGATATTTTTAATCGTGCTCGTCAGTGCTGCAAGGCTATTGCTGGCATGGAACCAGTAACATGTTATGTTCCTTTTGCTTTAGCTACCTGGGAACAAATGATTTGCAATAGTGAGTTTTTGCAGGTTTTGGTAGATTCTTGGCCAGGGAAGTTTTCTTGTCATCCTCCAGCCGATCCTAGGTTATCTTTGTATAAATCAGTTAGAATTAATTTAGCAAATCTTTTTGTGACTCAGCCTATATCAGATGCTCCTACAGTCTTTACTGATGGAGGGAAAGTTTTTGGTGCTTGTGTTTGGAAAGATAAATCTGGAATTTGGCATACAAAAGTGACATCAGAGCAGAAGTCTGCCCAGCAGGCAGAACTTGCTGCTGTAGTTTTGGCTTTTCAAAATTTTCAAAATCAGGATTTTAATCTAATAGATTTTTAATCTAATAGGGGGACGAGCGGTCTGCCACCTCCAAGTGGTGTCCCCTGGATGCGCGAAGCCGTCAAACGCTGACCGTAACTGAGAGCAGACCCTCCGACGACAGGCCCACGCGACAGGCCGGCTGGAGTACTCAAATGCCGCATCAACATGATGGAAACGTCCACTACAAAACACACGTCCAATGCTACCGCGTTCGGGGGAACCGACGGGCGCAGGAGACCATTGGCCTGCGCCAAAAATCAACGAAATGGTCCACGCGGAAAGCACGGCCGTGTGAAAAAACGCAAGCGGGGAACAGAGGACTGCCAGACACTCAAGGTGGCCACCTGGAACGTGGATTCGCTGACTGGACGCTCGACTGAGATCGTCAGGGCCATGCGGGACAGGAAGCTGGACATCTGCTGCCTCCAGGAAACTCGCTGGAAGGGCAACAAGGCTACGACTATAGACGGCTACAAGATCATATACACCAGCTGTAAGGAAAACCGCGGCGGTGTAGCTGTGGTTGTCAGTCCAAGCTGGCAAAGTTCCGTCGCAGAAGTTAAGCGCCTCACAGAACGACTGATGATAATCGTCGTAGCGACCGAGAGGCAGCGCCTACACATCTTGTCCGCCTACGCCCCTCAGACCGGATGTCACGAGGAGGAGAAGGATACCTTCTGGGAACTGCTCGACATCCAACTCAGGCAGATCCCACACGAAGACGACATCATCATCTCGGGCGACCTGAATGGTCATGTAGGGCGGGACAAAAACGGACACCAGTGCCACGGTGGGCACGGCACAGGCGATACGAATGAGAATGGCCAGAGGAACCTGGACTTTGCCGACTCCCATGATATGACCATCACGAATACCTGCTTCATTAGGCAAGAATCTCAACTCCTCACCTACCATAGCAGAAACGGGAGCCACCACACACAGATCGACTACATCATCATACGACGAAGAGCCGCTAAAAACGTGCTCAACGCCAAGGCGTACCCGTACGAATCGAGCAGTCAGCACAGGCCGCTGATGGCGAAGATCAGGATCAGCAAGCCCAAGACCAGGATTGACAAAAGGAATGCAGACCAGCCACGAATCAAGTGGTGGAACCAGAAGAAGATGGCGGGACCCCTCATCAAACCGGAGCAGTTCCTGCAGATGGTCGACGGGCCACAGGAAGTGTGGTCCATGCTGAAGAGCACTGTTCACACTGCCGGCTGCCAACAGCTTGGTTGCACCAAGCCAGGACGGAGACGCATCGAACGAGATACATGGCTCTGGACACTGGAAGTACAAGATGCCGTACACCTGAAGAAATGGCTCTACAAGGCCTTTCTTCAGGACAAGACCAGCGAGAAGCTCTGCGAATACAAGGCGGCCAAAAAGGCAGCCAAGAAAGCAGTAGAGACAGCCAGAAGCTCCCACTACGATGACATCTACGAGAAGCTGAACACGCGAGAAGGCGAGAATGAGATCTACCGCCTAGCCAAAAGCAGACACAGGAAGACCCTGGACATTGACCAGTTTCATGGGATCAACGACGAAAGGGGAAATTTGATCGTCAACCCCAGAGACGCTGCGGAGAGGTGGCGGCAATACTTCGAGAAGATCTCCACCGAGGAGTTCCCACACCCACGAACCCCGCGAGGTGACCCAGTTGAAGGCCCAGTCTCAGGCATTTATGCCAGCGAGGTCGCCGACGCCATCAAGGCCATGAAAAACGGTAAGGCAACAGGACCAGACGACATCCCTGCCGACTTCTGGAAAAAGGCACTACCGGGCTCGGCATTGTGGCTGTGCGAGCTGTTCAACAACATCGTCTCCATGGGAAAAGTGCCACACGACTGGTACCGCAGCACCACTGTTCCGATCTGGAAGGGAAAGGGCAGTCCAGCGGACTGCTCCAACTACAGACCGGTCAGGTTACTGTCACACACTATGAAGATCTTTGAACGCGTCCTTGATAAGCGCATTCGGGACATCGTCGACATCAGCGTCAACCAGGCTGGATTCATCAAGAACTGCGGCACCACCGACGCCATCTTCGGTGTGCGGATGCTGATGGAGGCTCACAGAGAGAAGAAAATCCCGCTCCACACCGCCTTCCTAGACTTGGAAAAGGCCTTCGACCGAGTCCCGCACGATCTCATCTGGTACGCACTGCGAGACCACGGCGTGCCTGAGCTGCTCGTACAATGGGTCCAACTCCTATACAGATGTCACAAAAGCCGTGTAAAAGCGGCAGCTGGGATATCAGAGGAGTTTAATATTACCGTCGGCGTACGCCAGGGCTCTGCTCTCTCACCACTGCTGTTCATTCTGGTGATGGACACAATTACACACGACCTGTACACGCCCGCCCCATGGACGCTGCTCTACGCCGATGATGTGTTCCTGGCCAACCTGTGCAAGGCTGAACTAGAGCACCGAGTCCAACAGTGGCACGACCGCCTCGAGCAGTTCGGGCTCCGGCTGAACCTAAAGAAGTCCGAATACCTGACCACTGACAATGAAATGACAGGCTCCATCCACGTGAACGGGCAGGAGCTACCGCGCGCCTCCACCTTCAAGTACCTGGGAACTACTCTTGGGGAAGAAGGCCTACTACAAACTGAGGTGGCAGCCAGGATCAATGCAGCGTGGGGCAAATGGAAGTCCGTCACGGGCGTCCTCTGTGACAAGAAGACGCCGATGCGCCTGAAGGCGAAAATCTATAACTCTGTGGTGCGCCCCGTGGCCATATACGGCGCAGAGTGCTGGCCGACGACCAAAGAAGTCGAAAGCAGACTCCAGATAATGGAGATGCGAATGCTCCGATGGTCGGTAGGCCTCACCCTACTCGATCGCGTCAGGAACGAATAAGTGCGTAGATGGTTCAACGTCGTGCCCATCCCCACGGTCATGAGGCAGTCCCGGCTACGATGGTTCGGCCACGTGAGCCGCGCCAAGGAAGAATCCATCATCAAATCTGTAATGAAGGTGACTGTCGGAGGAGCGAGACCGCGTGGTAGACCTAAACAACGCTGGATGGACACGATCAAGGCCGATCTAGAGATCGCGAAGGCAGACCCGACACACGTGGCAGACAGAAAGGTGTGGAAGCAGTACTCAAGGACATTAGCGGACCTCGCCCGAGCGCGAGACAAACGCTGAAGAAAAAGAAGAAGAAGAAGAGGATTTTAATCTAATAGTGGATTCTTTGTATGTATATAATTTGTTACCCTTTGTAGCAGGTTCTTATTTGTCTCCTGGAATATCACCTAATATTTTAAGATTGCTTTTGTTGTTGCAAGGATGTTTGGAGCAGCGTGTGCATGTGTGTTTTGTTGCTCATATTTGTAGTCATAGTAATTTGCCTGGAATTTTATCACAAGGTAATGCCAAAGCTGACAGTGCTGTAACTTCAGTTCTCACTGTCCAGCCATGGGACAGCCATAGTTATTTTCATCAAAAGGCTAAAGCGTTGGCACACCAATTTAAGCTTACTGCTGCAGAAGCTGCTGCCATAATTCAACAATGTCCAACTTGTTCAAAGCAGGGCACGGCTATCCCTATGGGAGTCAACCCCAGGGGGTTGAAACCTTCAATGATTTGGCAAATGGATGTTACTCAATATCCATCATTTGCACCCTGGAAGTATATACATGTGACTGTGGATACTTATTCAGGATTTCTAATGGCTACCCCTCAAAGGGGTGAAGCGGTTAAACATGTCATCAATCATTGCATTAAGACATTTTCAGTTGCTGGTACGCCTCAAACTTTAAAAACAGACAATGGTGCAGCTTATCGGAGCACAGTCTTTGATCAGTTTTGCAAACAGTGGTCCGTGGAACATAAATTTGGAATTCCATACAATTCCACAGGACAGGCTATTGTAGAGCGTCATAATGGCACGCTCAAGAACATGTTAGCTAAATTAAATAAAAAAGGAGGGAAGCTCCTGGGACTTCCGGCAATTCAAGATCATTTGAATCTAGCTTTATATACTTTAATTTTTTTAAATTTGTCTGGTAACCCCCCTGCGAGTGCGGCCAGCAGGCATTTTTCTTCTCCTTCTACAGATGCAGTGAGGCCTCGGGTGTTGGTGCGATTCCTTCCGGATCCGGCATGGGTTCCTGCTGAGCTGATTACGTGGGGACGTGGTTATGCAGCAGTCGAACATCTTGGTCAAATTCGTTGGGTTCCTGGTCGGTGCGTTCGGCCTGATCATTCGCAGGCGCCTTCGCAGGCACCAGTGAAGGAGGTTTCGGAGGAGCAGGATGACATTTCTGTGGTTCCTGATTCCGTACCTGTGGTTCCTGATTCTCTTGATGCCGGCAGTCCAGGCGCGGCGTTGTGAAGGCTGGGAAAAGATGACTGCTTATCTGAGATTGCCAACTTGTATGCAGCAGGTTCCTTTGGGGAATCGGACTAAATTGATCTGCAAACAGCAGCATCCTTTGATTTTTCCAGCATATTGGTCCTGGCATAAAGATCAAGACATTCTTTACTCGGGACTTGACAAGGATATTATATCTTCAGCCTGTGCAACAACTCTGATTCTGTTTAATGTTTCTGTTTCAGACTATGGACAATATCGGTGTCAATTGGAGTTGCCTAAGTTACCTTATACAGCCTCTCTTTCCATTCGTCTTATGCCTCCACGGACTCTGATACGGAGGCAAAGAGCTGCTATTATCTCAGAAACTAGAGACCTCGGAGATAATTTATGGAAAGAAAATTCCTATATCAAGGACATTCGGATTGCAGCAAAGAGTTTAAATGTTACTAATTGTTGGCTTTGTATGCATGTACCTGGGTCTGGGAAAGGTGGAGTTTTGTTACATGGTGTTCCTTTGAATGAGCGAACCAGTACTAATTTAAGTACTTATAATGACTTCAGTCACTGGCTTCACTGGGGCCCAGACCCCGAAAGGTGGGATCAAACATTATTCACAACAAAGGTAACTTTCACTACCAAAGCCTCAGTTTGTTATTATCGTCCTCCCGTAGGAAATAATCAATCTGTTTCCTTAGGAAATACTACACTCTGAAAGAAGGTGATTCCTTTGCAGGGGGGATGTATGTCTTGTGTTGCCAGGAATAATACGGTGGATGGATGTAATGGGATGATTCAGACATCATCCTCCTTGGACAAAGTGTTAAGGACTAAATTGGATTGTTGCATTAATCAGACAGTTACAAGCAGAACGGATATTCAACACGGAGCATATGTTCTCTGTAATTGGATGTGGCTAATGTGGAAGTGGGAAAGTCAGGCCTCCGACAATACCTATCATAAGCATTTAAAATATTTTCCTCTTCCGGATGGGTTATGGTTGTTATGTGGGGATGATGCCTATCAACAGTGGCCAAAGAATTGGTCTGGAGTATGTACTATAGGTTTTGTAATTTCTGTCATCTATAAATTGGAGGGTTTACCGATTGGGATGCGTATTCGTAACCGAGAAGTTGATTCTGGCTTGGCTGTGGGTGGTAATTTGTGGACTCAGATTTCTAGGGCAGCAATCCCACCTTTGGGAATAGCTATGAACTATAGAGATATTCATATTTTAAATAATGTTACTGTTGCTATGTTTAATGATACTATTAGAACCATTAAGATGTTGAATGAAGAAGTGTCTGAAATTCGCCAAGTTACTTTACAAAATCGTTATGCTTTAGACATAATGTTAGCTGCCAAAGGAGGAGTTTGTGCCTTAATTCATTCACATTGTTGTGTTTTTATACATAATTATGAGCCTAACATTACAAGAACTGTCCACGATATGGAAGACCGCATAGCTGAACACGAAGCAGGAAAAGATGGCTTCAATAAGTCACTTTGGGCTTTGCTATGGGATTGGCTTCCTGACAGCTCATGGTTACGTTTATTGCTTCAATTAGTTGTAATAATTGTTATTATACTTATTATGTTATGTTGCTGTATTCAATGTATTCCTAATCTATTTCAAATGTGTACCTCAGCCTTTCAACGTATGGGACCAGGTCGCGAGGGAACTGTGTACTATGCCACTAAAACACCCCCCATCTTTGAATAAATAAAAAAGGAGGGAATGTGGTAATATATTCATCATTTTCTGTAAATCCTTTGTATAGCTATTTTGCATAGATCTAGGGTTTGCAAACACTCCTGGTGGGGGCAGTATTTGCCTTTGCAATGGGTGTTTCGTCCTGTTTTGATCTGCAAAGCTTAGAAGGACCAGGAATATAGGTGAAAGTTCATGGTACGCAGCCGAGCCATTCCCATGGGACCTTTCGTGCCTGTATGTTCTCATGGGACTTTCCACAGCTGCATATTCTCATTCGGTTGAGGTCATTTGTTATTGATTCTGTACTTTGATTTCTTTCTTAAATAAATACTGCTACCTGAGTTTACTCGGGGCTGGCATTTGCTCAGACGTTTCCCTGCGTCTCATTTCAAGTGCCAGACCACCACAACTAGTCAGTAAACCATATTTTCCCATTGTTGTTTAGAAGGCCTTCCTCGAAGACCTGAGTCTTTGCCCAGACCTTTGGTGTGTGTGTCTGTGTGTGTGTGTGAAGCCCCCTTGCTTCCTTCTTTCTGGGCTTGTTGTTTCTGCCATTTTTTATTTTTTGTTTAGCACTGCATCAGTTGTTCTTGTTTAGTTGTTATGCTACCTAGACTTTTTGGTATCAAATAGTAAATACAGCCAGTCCTTGACTTACAACAATGGCACTGAAAAAAGTGACAGCTGTTTTTCATATTTACGACTGTTGCAGCATCCCCATGGTCATATGATCAAAATTCAGATACTTAGTAAATGACTCATATTTAGGAAGATTGTAGTATCCCGAGGTCATGTGATCGCTTTTTGCAACCTTCTGACAAGCAAAGTCAATAGAAAAGCCAGATTCACTTAAGAACCACGTGACTAACATAACAACTTCAGTGATTCACTTAATGACTGTGGGAAGAAAGGTCAAAAAATGGGGCAAAATTCACTTAAATATTTCACTTAGCAACAGAAATGTTGAGCTCAATTGTGGTCATAAGTCAAGGACTACCTGTACCACAAAATAACAAAATATTCCAATAGGAGGTTCTTTAATTTACCTTGCTTTTAATAATAAAACAGATTTCTTTGTATCCTCAAGTGATATTTGTAAAATTCAAATGACTTCATCAGATGAAAAACTTAAGCTAAATCTTGGTAAGGATACCAAGACAATTTATGACATGTTGATTCATTTAAGTGGACAATTATTGCCTGGAATTAGTTCAAGTCAAGTTTTGCCTTTTGATCCCATCCAACGAGTGGTGCAACTTCACTGGCAACATTCTACGATGATCACTTTTCTTAAGTATGTGCTTTGAAAGTACTAGTATGATTTGCATATAGTTTCAAAAGTTTTCTAGATATGTACATATTTATTGAAGTACTAATATTATGCTAGACCATTCTGAAATAAAATATTAATTTGAAGACTGACCTCTAAAACCACAATAAAAAGCCACATATATTATAGATACACTGGCTAGAGGCCATATTCCATATATGAAGAAGGTAAGGGCAAAAATATAAAATCAATATTATTTCAATTAAAAGGTGTTAACTTATTTCACAGGCAAATAGTTTTAATTATCTAATTTGTAAAATTAATGAAGTATGTAAAAGTACATATATTAACCCTCATTTCCTCCTTCCTTCCATCAAATGCAGTAAATAAGAAGATGGTGATAAAATGACAGGAATAGGGACAGAACTGGGAAAAGATGAGAAAGGGAGTTAAAATTTGGGTTGGAAAATAAGAAAACAGTTCTTTGTAAAAAGCTCAACAAGCATTCATGCTGCATTTTGCAATCATAAACCTATGTATACTTAACCTGTAGAAAATTCTATTGAGTTCAATGGCTTTTATTCCCAAGTATCCTTAGGATTCCTATTTTTTGGTTTTTTTGAAATCCTGCAATAGTCTATTCCTCTATTCAAGAGGGACAAATGTTCTTATGAGAAAAAGTAATCTATTTAAGTATCTTTTTTGGAGGATATAAGATTTCAAATTTATGGCTATGGATAAAACCTCTTGAAGTTAGTCATTCTTTTCCAATATTTTGCATTGTTTCTATTTATTACTTTGCTTTTGATGTTTTGATGTTGACTTTAGAAGTCAAGGAGCATCTCTTTCCCACATTATGCCTCAGTTTCTTCTTGACTTTGAAGATTATACGATATGGTCCCATTTGCAGCTTATGCTGAAGGTAATTTACCTAGCTAAACTTCATATTTTTAATGTTAATATACTGTAATAATTCAAAAGATTTTTCTCTGGTTGTATGAATAATACTATAATATGTAAATCTACCACTTTTTATTTTGTTGTGAGTTATTTACAAGCTATAGCCAGGAGTAGTGCTTTAATGAAACTTACATCAAGAGGAAATATACAGGGTAAAGGATGTTTGCTGGAAATATAGCATGCTCCCCCCGTTCTTTCCTGCATGGCAATCTAAACTCCCTGAAGCATATTTATTTGAAAGCAGATCACGTTACCAAATAAATATCCGTATAATACCATTTTTATAATCTTATATAGTATTTTGAACACAGCATTTTCTGCATCCACAGATTTATTAATACTACTAATTTATTACACCTCAATGCCACCCAAATATGCAGAACATCTTAATAATTTTATTTCAGATAATACCTAATGTTAGTTCATTGTGGTAGATGATGAAAGAAAACCAAAATGTAAATCAGAATTATTTTATTTTTATTTAAAGATTCAAAAGTCTAATGAAGATGAGAGTTATATTTATGTTTTGGATGACTCTATCTTTGAGGCTGTGAGTAAGCGAGCCTGGACAGATGTGCTAATTCAAAT
Source organism: Pseudonaja textilis (assembly GCF_900518735.1). The sequence goes on from NW_020769493.1 coordinate 151,282, forward strand.
ATACAAGGTGAGATGAGTAAGTCTTTATTCACACAAACTTGATTGACATAATGTAAAACCATTGCTTGTTTTAGCTGTAATTATGATTGTGCAAAATAAAGTGTAATCCTTTTATTTATATATGTAAATATGTATTGGGGGTCTATGAATTTGGGCAAGGCACATATTGCATAAATAGTGACTAAAAATAACTTCATATTATCATATACATCAATCTGAAAATTGGTTGGACAATTTAAAAGCAATTTTGTACTGAAAGAAAAATAAAACTCCCACTGAGGAATGTAGACTCAATCTGGACACTTAAAATCTTTAGTGAAGTTTCTGAAAGTTTGAAAAAGACATGTTGTCTAGTTAAAAAAAGAAACTTATCAGAAGAGATGCTGTGTAAGAACATTATTCAGATGAGTACAATCAGAGGTGGTATTCAGCCGGTTTACACCAGATCAGCAAACCGGTAGCAAGAATCTGGCATGGGTCACCAAACCGGTAGTGACTTCTGGCTGGCCATGCCCCCGACCTGGTCACCCAGACATGGCTCACTCGCTCTTTCTGGCTGCTCAATGCTCGATGTTCGCTCATCTTTTCCAGCTGCTCAATGCTCGCCCCACCCCCACCCGCCCTATATATGTTGCCTTTGTCATGTGGCCCAGCTAATCACCTTGCCAGTTGCCTTGTTGAAGCCTAGTCAGCTCAGCTCACCAAAGGTAAGCAATGCATACCTCCTGCTGACCCTTCGCCTTGGGTCTGGGGCCGGGGGCCCAGGGACATGCACTATTTCCTGAAGCCCTGGAACCACCAGCTGCCTTGGCTGGGTTGGGGAACACATGATTTCACAGCTCCAGCCTTTCCCCAGAGCTGCCGCCTGCTCACCACCTGCTCACCACCCGCTCTCCCTTAAGCGTGATGCGGCATCCATTTTCCCCTCCTTCGGAGGCCCTGGCCTGGCCCTTAATCTCCTCACTTCCTCCCCTATGTCATCCATGGCTGCGACCTCCAGTGGCTGGCTGCCAAGGAAGGCAAGCCAGGGCTGAGAGCCACTGGGCTCCCCGCCAGCCCACATCTCGCCCCCCTTGTCAGGAGTTGCCTGCAGCTGCTGCCTCTTTTTTTTTGGTGCAAGTCTCCTAGCTGATGCCTGCCAGCCAGAATGAGTGGGCCGGGGTTTCCTTCCTCCCCACTCAGTGCAGTAGGCTCAATGGGGTGGACCTGCGTGCCGGCACCTCTGCTCCCCTTGTTCTTTTCCAGGTTCCAGTGCACCAGTCAGCCTGCCAGCCTGCCAGCAAACGCTTCCCTGGCTCTGCCTGCTGCTCATGCCATCACTGGAGGGGAGAGGGCAGCGATAGTTCACATGCACAGCCCTGCCTCCCCAAAAGAGCAGCAGCGAGAGATGGGCAAGAACTGCTGCCGCCTTTTTGCTCCTGGTGGCAACAGGAGCAGCTGGCGAGGCAGCGTTTGCTGGTGGAGCATCAACTGTCCCAGCTGGCCAAATGTCTAAGCTGGCCAGCATGCCAGAACTGGAAGAGCAAGGGGAGCAGAGCTGCCAGACAGAAAGGGTGGGCCATGGCTTTCCTTCCTCCCCACCTGAGCAGGCTTCTTGCTGCTTTTCTGGGAGGCAGGGCTGTGCAGGAGCTGACTCCATGCAGGAGGAATGCCTGTCCGACATCGCGGTAAGAGGTGCTCCAAAAAGGAAAGTGGGGACTCCTGGGGCTGCCTCCCATAGCAGCGCTGCCACCCCCACCGCTCGCTTTCTGCCTTCTTGTGCCATCCCAGTTAGACCAGGGGTATGTGTGTGTGTCATTGTGTGAGCAAGAGATAGAGAGAGAGAGCACAAGAAAGAATCAAAAGAAAAGAAAGAAAGAGACAAAGAAAGGAAGAAAGAAAGGAAGAAAGAGAAAGAAAGAAAAATGGGAAGAGAGAGAGAGAGAGAAAGAAAAAGAAATAGGGAGAGAGAGAAAAAAAACCTTGTGGTATTTTTAATTGTTCCATTAGTTATCATATATTAATATTTTATACTGTCCCTACACCTCGAGTGATTTTACTGCCTTTCTTTTGCCCAGGTATTTTTCAGGGTATTATGTGCAGAACATAAATACAGGTGTGTTTAACAGAGTTGAAAGGAACTATGGAGGTCTTCTAGTCCAACCCCCTGCTCAAGAAGGAAAACTCTGAGATGCCAAACTCTGGGTAGAAGTCCTAGGAAAAGTGTCAGAATAACAGAATAACTCTTAGATGGGACCCTGGGGGGAACCCTATACCATTTCAGAGAAATAGTTGTCCAAGTCTTTTCTTAAAAACGTCCAGTGTTGGAGCACCCAGAACTTCTGGAGGCAAGCAGTTCCACTGGTTAATTGTTCTCACTGTCAGGAAGTTTCTCCTTACTTTTAGGTTGCTTCTCTCTTTGTTCAGTTTCCATCCTTCTGGTGCTTTGGAAAATATATTGTTTGCCTTCTGGTGCTTTGGAAAATACATTGCCTCCCCCATTTCTGGCAGCCTCTTAAAAGCCTGTTGCCACACTCTTGGGCAAAGCATGTGAGCTGTTTTGTGATGACCCGTGGTCTCTCAAAATAACCCCAAACCCAAAACATACATTAAAGTCCGGTAAGGACTTCAACTTAACTTCACTGTTTTATTAGGCACAGTTTAAAGTCACAAAAAATGAGGCAAAAAGAAAACCAAAACAAACCGCATTGACAAGAGTTCCAAAGCAAGCCAAGATCATAAACTCCAGGAAAATAACCGAGGAGAGTCCATGGGAAGAATGCCAAAAAAGATAAACCTCTTTCAAAGTAAACACTAAATTGACCCCAGCAATTCTGACTGTGCAGTTACAAACTTATATACATAGCTCCCAGCTGCAAGCTACGAGGAGGATCATGGTAATCTCCTCTTGAGTAGACCTCGCTTTTTCCTGATCCTCCCCTCCCTGCATGACCTAGGATGGATAGGGGATGGGCCTGGATCCTCCTCTGATTGCTCAGCCGGCCTCTGCCCTTCCCCAGCCTCCTCCACCACCTCTGGAGCCACACTCCCACTCCCTTTTGGCTGTTCCTCCTCTTCCTCAGAGTCAGTCTCCACCAGGGGCATGACACATTTCCTCCTTTCAGTGGTCCATGAAAATACATCTATAGTACATAGATAATATAGTAAAAAAAATGGTGAACAACATTTTTACAGAACTATAGATATGTTAAGGCTGGGTGTGCCAGGAATGGCTGGGAGGGGAGAGGCCAGGTGAGGCACCTCTTGACGTGAGTGACATTGAGTTGGCCACACCCACCCTAGTCATATGACCACCAAGCCACACCCACCCAGTCACATGACCACCAAGCATGCCCACCCCAGTCACATGGCCACCAAGCTACACCCACCCAGTCACATGACCCTAAGCCATGCCCACCAAATAAAGCATGCCCACAGAACCTGTAGTAAAAGAATTTTAATCCCACCACTGAGTACAACACTCTACAGCACCCCAAAACTCCAGACTACCTATAGAAGATTGCCAATAGAATGGATACCCATGCTACTTTATCAAAAAGTGTCTGATCTTTCAACAAGCACAACAAGCAAAAGCTACAGAAAGGTTAACACTGCCATATTTCAAAAAACATCTCAGAAACAACCGACAAATTATTATAACTTATCAGTGTGGCACATAAATCAACTAAGCTCTCCAAAGCATTTTATTATAGGTTATCCAAAAGACCCCATAGCCCAAGAAGAAGAGAAAAAAAACAGAAGTTATTTACAACGTACATGTAAGAACTGTAACAGGACAGACAGACAGAAGACTGAACACCAACTAGCAGTCAGAAGACATGCTGAAAATTAATCTTATAACACATAGACAGATCAGCCATAGTGTCAGGGTTCTGACCAACGCCCTAATTAAATCCTGAGCCTTGAGCCAACCTTAAAAAGAAATCCAATTATTTATTAGGAGCTTCATGTCAGCATGTTCCAAGTGAAGCTAACTCTGACCCCACATAATTTACAGTCCAGCTCTGATCCTGTTCCCCCTCCCCACAAGGTGTGTCATTAGTTACATTCTCCAACGAAGCAATTTTGCTGGTTGTGGAGATCATTCCACTCCAACCACTGTGTATAATGCTGGAGATGGCCTTGACAGAGATATGGCTGGAATGTGCTTTTGTTTTGAGTGATGCACTGCAAGTTCATTTTCCCATCCTCCTTGCCTATGGCAACTTGAAAGTAGGCCAGGGATGCTTTGCGAGTTGACATTTGGCTCCCCTCACTTCCTGAAGGCAACCTATGTAAAGCAAAAACAACTTGAGTACAGGTATAGATTTCAGGGTTGTGATTCCCACTCAGGCTTATCTGAGTTGTCTGCATGGAATTTAGCTATGAGGTGAACCTGGATGTTCCTACTCTTTTACCCAAGACGTCTCTGATAAGGGGTAGCCCTTCCATTTGATTAGGTAATGAAGCTGTTCTCCTGTGCCACCTTGAGTCAAGGATTCACTGCACCTCATAATGAGTTTGGCCCCATATGACCACGGGATCTAGGGGCTCACAGAGTAGTGGCCTCAGGGTCAATCTGACCACGTATTTTTTTAAACAAATTTTATTCAGTTTTACACATTAAAAACAAAAATCTCTTTTTAGTGGACAATATATTTCTGGGTCATCACCTTTACATACAAATATGACAGCAATTATACATTCATATATGCATACTTAATTCTATTATTACCTTTTCCATTCCAAATTTTCAGGAAGGAGAGAAACAAACACATTAATTCTAGCCTCTTTCATTAATCTCAATCGAAACATCTTTTTGTTTCATTTCAATTATTTCAAATATAATCCTTTAATATTTATTTTAAAAATAAAGATAAACAATATGTGTTTGCCTAATGGTAATGATAAAAAGGTTACCAATGTCTCTCCTTGCTTTTAATAGTCTATATTAACTTATTAATTTAGTTGGTTCTTTAGTCTGTCATATTTCCTTCCCATTACACATTCTTTTTATAAATTCTAGATTAATACAAATTTTAACACTAAAAAAAACAAGTATAGGTTTCCTCCCTTTTACTTGCTTTGAGTGTGACACCTCAATGATTAAAATATACCTTTATTCCCAATAAAGGTATTTATTCTTGATTCCCAATAAACCATTATTTTTAAGAAGTTACAATAATAATCATTACATCTTTTCATTTGGATTCCGCAGTATATTTTCCCACCTTAATTTTTAATAAAAGTTATCAGTATCTATATTACCCTATTTTCTAAATATTTTTAATTGC